>JXCR01125480.1:0-26669 GCA_002079205.1 Phalaenopsis hybrid cultivar
CCCACTCTAGAGCTCCCACTTCTCTTCACCTGAAGGCTAACTCTCGCTTTAGTTTTTAAACAATAAGACAAAATTGAGGATTTTAGTCTGTCACCCTAAAGATTCTCCAATTTTACACCCAACAAAGAATATTTCCCTATTTATTTGCACTTAATTTCATGAACAAATTTCTCTTTCATGAAATCAAATGTGATCTTCACTCTGTTGTAGAACTCATACTCCATTTGCTGGATCATATGTTTCACAACATATTTTAATAAAACAATTAGCCAGACTTAAAAGTAAATTAAGTTCGGAGTTGAAAAATCATCACAATTTATTTAATATTTTAATTATGTCACCTTCATTTCACCATATCTCAGAGTAGCAGGGAAGATAGGGGGAACTACTCAAACTTCATGAGAGAGATGCAACAAAACATAAATTTCATATATAAAATAAAGTTCATACAACATGAAATAAAAAAACAAACTTATCTGGAACTCTTTCTCAAAGCAAATCCTTTGTAGCCTTTCCTTAGAAATGCAAAAAGGAATTCTCTCACTTTTCTCCTTCTCCAACACTCTTACGGAAAGTTTCACACTAAATCTCACCACAGAAACTCTAAATTGTCAAAACAAAATCACTAATTGACTCAAATATGATAGTGGAATGGAATGATGTGGAGCAAAAAATGAACGTAGAGGAGTGAAAAACGTAGAGGAGCCCATTTTCTGATGGAAATTCAGCCCCAAATAGAGCCCAAGGTCGGTTCTCCAAGAGGTGCCTCAAAAAACTCTTCACAAAGTCATCCAAATACATTGAACATTCTAGAAATAGGGTCTACACCACTTTTGGTATCGTCGGCGCTGGTTTGGAGTCATCGGCGCTGAGTAAAAATCTCTAGCGTTAAATTATTCTGCTCCTTCGACACTGACCTCCGCTCTGCCGGTGCTGAGCATTTCTTCAAAAACTTAATTTTGACTCTAAAATTCATCCTCTTTGCTTTCTTTTTGTTTTAAGCCCTAAAAATAAATAACTTGCATTAAAACATCAAAATACATTCTATTAAAGTACAATATCACCAAAAGTAGGAATAAAATATAGGTCTAAAAATGCATATATTTTCAGTGTATCAAAATCTCCCAAACTTACATGTTACTGTCCTCAAGTAATTTCTCTACTACATAAAAAATATGACTTAGATAAAGAATTTAACTTTTAGAATTCCATATTTTGGTTTTCTAAATATAATAGTCTTAACATAAGAAAAATTTAAAACAACTCTAGTTAATACTAAAGGTGTAAGGATATTCAGTAATTAAGTCTAAGGTTTCTGATCCTCTCTTTCTTTCAAGAAAAATTGCAATTTGTTATATTAAAGTCAATTAGGAAATTCTTATGAAAAAGAACTTCATAAAACTTTATTAATAATTAAGTTAACATTCAAATAAAAAGTTTAGAAAATGTGTAGAAGTCTTTTTTCCCTTAAGTTTATTCACATGAAATCCTTAAGCTTCTCCTCACATCTTTTCTTTTTCTTTTTTTTTTTCCTTTTTTTTTCTTTTCTATTTCTTTTTTTCTTTTTCTTTTTTTTCTTTTCCTGAGGATTACTATATCTAGATAACTTTTAATGATTTTGAACTTCACTATCCTCTTCTTAAAGTTAAAACTTTTTACATTTCTTCACTTAACAAATTTATATTAACTTAAAGATTCCAGAAAGTTTAATTCTTTTCTTTTTACATGAACCTCTTTAAGAGTTTTTAATACTTAAAAAATACAAACTTCTTTTACTAAAAATAGAAAAACATAGTCTTATTCTCTTTTACCAAATATTTGAGCCCCTAGAACTATCCTTTCTTTATTGAAAATTTTTAGTTAAATTTACTAGAAATTTAGAAACATAAATATAGTTATCCAAAGTTAACTCCTAATACCAAAGGTCATGCTAAATTTAAAATTGTGAAAATATACTTAAGTGAGGACAAATAAAATTAAGTTCTTTTCTAATAATGATATTTCTTCTCCCCACCAAACTGAAATTTTTTAAAAGATTTTTTACATGAAGAACTTTAAAAATGAAGGGTAAAAGAAAGCATTACATACATAAAAAAAATTCATACCTATTGGAGATTCTGATTTTTGAACATAAATTTTGAAATGTTGCAGGTGCTAATATGAAAACTACAAGGCGAAAAACTTTAAATTGCACATAATACATATAAAATTTGCTGAGAATGAGCTAATCACAATACATAACAAAGTGTTAGAAATAACAACAGAACTAAAATAAATTCTAAAATGAAAACATAACAATAGTGTTAGAAATAACAATTGAACTAAACTAAATTCTAAAAATGAAAACAGTTTTTCACATTACAGTTTCACATAACATAACAAAAGAGTCTCAACAACAACATAACTTCTGCTGCTGATATGGAGTATAAGTAGGGTGAATAGGGAATTGAACTATATGGTCACCCCTCAGGTATCTTACTAAAGCATCATCATAAGCAGCATCATACTCAAATTTCTGGCAAATCAGATCATCAGTGTGAGCATTCCTAGCCTCCATATTCTGCATCCTATGATCCATCCTCTAAATAACACCCTGTTGAATCATCATTTGGTCCAACAACTCCCTGTTGCTGGGGTCACTTGATGTGGGCTCACTAGGGGTTCTAGAAGTAGAAGGAATATCCCTGGCCTCTCTTCCAGATCTCCAATCAACATGGGACTCATAAGTCTTAATGTTGGCAGGCCCAATGGGTCTCTGAGGCTCAATCCTCTCCTCATTAGGTGTGAAATCAACTCGTGCCTGCTCACAAAGTGTATAAATCAGAGCAGGGTGCACTAATCCACCAGTGGTCTCTCCCAGAGCAATAGATCAAGTGTTCATATAAATGATAGAGCTTATATTGATATCCATCACTTGCTGAATATAATAGTTCAAGATGGCTCTATCCTTGGTCACATCACTATGATGATTCGTTGGAATCATCCTCCCATGAATAAAATAGTGTCAGGCTTTAGATACTAGATTTAACATAAAAAGGGGAAAGTTAACTTTAACTCTATTTTTTATTTTCCAAGCCCCTTTTTCTTTTGTCACTAGTAGGTGGTGGTAATTTTTCTATAACTTGGATTTTTGTAGGATCTACTTCCATGCCTTTTTCTGAAATTTATGCCCAAGTACAATGCCTTCTGCAACCATAAATTGACATTTTTCCCAATTTAATACTAAATTGACTTTTTCACATACTTCTAGAACTTTTTCTAAATTATTAAAGCATAATTCAAAAGAAGTTCCAAATATGAAAGAATCATCCATAAACACTTCCATTCCATGTTCTATAAAATTACTAAAAATTGACATCATACATCTTTGAAATGTTGTAGGTGCATTGCATAGTCCAAAAGGCATTCTACGAAAAGCAAATGTTCTATATGGGCTTGTAAATGTTGTTTTCTCTTGATTCTCTGGAGCAATTGGAATTTAGTGATAACTAGTATATCCATCTGAAAAATAATAATACTTATTCCCTGCAAATCTATCCAACATTTGTTCTAGAAAGGGTAAAGGAACGTGATGTTTTCTAGTGGCCATATTTAATTTTCTATAGTCAATGCAAATTGTCAACCAGTTACTTGCCTTGTTGGTAATAATTCATTTTTCTCGTTTTCTTCAAAAGTCATTCCTCCTTTCTTCGGAACATAGTGAATTGGGCTTACCCAAACACTATCTCAAATAGGATATATAATTCCAACATCTAACTATTTTAAAATCTCTTTTTGAACAACTTCATTCATTATCGGGTTTAATCTTCTATGAGGATAAGCTTTAGGTTCATATTGTTCATCTAATAAAATTCTGTGCATACAAATTGAAGGACTAATTCCTTTAATATCTGTAATTTTGTGCATACAAATTGAAGGACTAATTCCTTTAATATTTGCTAAAGTCCATCCAAAAGCCTTTTTATATCTCTTCAACATTTCTATTAACTTTTCTTCCTAAATTTCAGTTAACTCGAAAGATAAAACAATAGGAAATATAGATGATTCTTCTAAAAATACATACTTTAAATGGGCAGGTAATATTTTTGATTCAAGTTCAGGTGGTTTAATACTAGAAGGAATAGGATTTTTACTATTATTTTCCAACAAGTCTAACGTTTCAAATTTGCCCTGAATATAATCCAAATCTTCTTCTTTAATTTCATCTTCATTCTAAAAAGTTTCTCCTTAAATTTATTTTTGAATTCTTTCTTAAATTTTTTATTACTTAAATACTCAGCTATATCAATCCTGAAACATTCATTATCTTTTTCTTTTCCAGGAAATTTCATAACTTTTGTTATATTAAATTTTTCTTCTTGATCATTAAATCTCATTATTAATTCTCCTTTTTGTACATCTGTTACAGCTCTTCCTGTTGCACGAAATGGTCTCCCTAAAATAATAGGAATCTCTTTATCTTCCTCCATATCCAATACTATAAAGTCTACAGGAGAAAATAAATTTATCCACTTTGACTAGTACATCCTCTATAACTCCTTTTGGATAGGTTATTGATCGGTCAGCTAACTGAAGAGTTACAGTAGTAGGGAAAATTTCTCCCAAATCTAAACTTTTAAAGATCAATAAGGGCATAAGATTGATACTCAGTCCTTAATCACATTAAGCCTTTCCATAAAACTTTTCACCAAATGGACAAGGTATAGTAAATTTACCAGGATCTTTTATTTCTTCAAGAAGCTTTTTCTAAATAATAGCACTACACTCTTCACTGAGTGCAACAGTCTCATGATTCGTAAACTTCCTTTTCTTATTTAGTACATCCTTCATAAATTTTTCTTAACTTGGCATTTGTTGCAAAGCTTCAACAAAAGGAATATTTATCGTTAACTTCTTAAGGATTTCCAAAAATTTTGTAAATTATTTATTTTTATTCTTCTGCTTCAGTCTTTAAGGAAACAGAGGTGATGATTTTTCAAAAGGAACCTGCGTTTGTTCATTTTCCTATTGATCATTTTCCATTCTTATTCTTCTGCTTCAGTCTTTGAGGAAATGGAGGTAATGGTTTTTCTACAGGAACCTGCGTTTGTTCATTTTCCTGTTGATCATTTTCCATTTCTTCTTTCTCTTCAACAATTTTAGTTTCTCTTTGGTTCCTTGTTTCAATTTCTTTTCCACTTCATAATTGAATAGCTTTAATTTGCTCTTTATTTTGATCTTTTAGATTAACTTCCACAGTACTCAGAAGAATTCCAGAAGGTCTGTTACTAAGTGCAGTAGCAATATGTACTAAATGATTTTCAATATTTCTAATAGCAGCCCCTTGATTATGTATTTGATTTCCCATATTCAACATCACTTCTTCCATCATTAACTTCTTTTCCTTAACTTGTGGTTAGGATTGGAGTTAAATCCCGGAGGATAATAAGGTTGAAAACTAGGATTTCCTTGATTGTTTAGATTTCCATATGGATTCACTGAATTATTATAATTATTCTGAATAAAATTAGGGTGATTTTTCCATCAAGGGTTAAAATAATTAGAATAGAAATTGTTATTTCAATTATTTATAGCGTTTAAAGTTTCATAAGATTGTTGAGTATCAATAATCTGTCCTAGTGAATTTTTCCTTAATACTGGGGATATTTGAGAATAATTCACTCCTATTTGATCAATCTTTTTTGAAATAGCAGCAATTTGAGATGCCAAAATAGACATTGCATCATAATGATGAATACTGGCTACTCTCTTAGGATTTACCCTTTCAAAGGGCCATGGAAAATTGTTAGTAGCCATTTCTTCAATTAAAGAATATGCTTCATCAAAAAGTTTTGACATTAATGATCCACCTGCAACAACATCTATAATAGATCTTAATGATCCTACCAATCCATTGTAAAAGGTTTGAATTATTAACCAATATAGAGAAAGCATGTTGTGGACATTTTCTATGAAGTTCCTTAAATCTTTCCCTGGCTTCATATATCGATTCCCCTTCAAACTGACAAAAAGATGTAATATCATTTCTAAGCTTAGCCGTTTTCAAGGGTGAAAAATGTTTAGCCAAGAATTTTTGTGATAGTTCTCCCCAAGTTCCAATAGATCCGGGTTCTAATAAATTTAACCAAGCCTTGGCTTTATCCCTTAATGAGAAAGAAAAAATTCTAAGCCTAACAACATCATTAGACACTCTGTCATATTTAAATGTAGCACAAATTTCAAGAAAACTAGCAAGATGTAAGTTAGGATCTTCAGTATGTGATCCTCCAAACTGATTATTTTATACCATTTGGATAATAGCAGGTTTAAGCTCGAATGAATTAGCAGTAACATTAGGATTTTGAATAGTTAAATGAAGTTCATCTGCTCTCGGATTTGCATTATCTTTTAAAGGTCTTTGTCGATTTTCATTTATTGGATTTTCTATATTATTTGTCATTTCTTTCAAATTTTTAGTTTCTTTTTTTATTTTCAATTTTTTTTTTAGTACGTTCTAATTCTGAGTCGTAAAGTACTAAACCTTCAGATCCAATATTTTGTATAAACAAATAAAGCAAGCAAGATAAAATTTCTTTAAAAATAAAATCTTAGTTAATTTTTTTTGGATTTTTTTAATATTTTTTATGTTTTTATAAATTGTATATAAATATTATCTAAATTTTCTAATTTACTAAGACTATTTAATTTAATTAAATTTAACTGTTACCTTCCCAGGCAACGGTGCCAAAAACTTGATCCCGAATTTTTATATGTAAAGATTTATGAAGTTGACACCACAACAACGCCAAAAACTTGGTCTTTATACGAAAAGTAAGTTGTGTAAAATATATATAATTATAGGCAATTAATAATGGGATTTTATGCAAGTATAAGTATCGTTATCAAGTAATAGTGGACTTTCTATTTAAGCCCTAAATATCAATCCCACGGGAAGGTGTAAGTTAGAAATGATAAATTTTAATAGGAAATTTATAAAAAATCAAACGAAATCACTGTCAGTAATTTTGAATGTTGAGATTTTAGCCAAACTAAATTACTTAACTATTAGCAAAAATGCAAATGCAACTTTTTAATATTAAATACTAATCTACGAACTATGTTTAGGTAATGAAGATTTCTTATGTGAAAAAACATCCTTCCCCTACAATGAAATTCTGGTGAAATGAGATGAGATAAATATTTTTAAAATGTATTGTGCCAAATATAAGCAATTTTAATTCTCTACCCTGATACAGTACATATGAAATCATTGGCTAATCCTAGGTTTAGTCCCTAAATCCGTGGCTAGGCTAGGAGGATACCGGCTCCCACTCTAGAGCTCTCACTTCTTATCACCTGAAGGTTAACTCTTACTTTAATTTTTAAACACTAAGACCAAATTGGGGATTTTAGTCTGTCACCCTAAAGATTATCCATTTTTACACCCAACAAAGAATATTTCCCTATTTATTTGCACTTAATTTCATGAACAAATTTCTTCTTCATGAAATGAAGTATGATCCTCACACCGTGGTAGAACTCATACTCCATTTCCCGGATCATATGTTTCACAACATATTTTAACAAATCGATTGGACAGACTGAAAAGTAAATTAAGTTCGGAGTTTAAAAATCATCACAACTTATTTTACATTTTAATTATGGCACATTCATTTTTTCTCTTCATTTCACCATATCTCAGAGTAGGGGGAAAGAGGGAACTACTCAAATTTCATGAGAAAGATATGACAAAACACAAATTTCATATATAAAATAAAGTTCATAGAACACTAAATAAACAAACAACTTATCTATAACTCTTTCTCAAAGCAAATCCTTTCTAGCCTTTCCTTAGAAATGTGGGAAGAAGAATTCTCTCACTTTTCTCCTTCTCCAACACTCTACTAAATTTCACCACAAAAACTCTAAATTATGAAAGCAAAATCACTAATTGAGTCCAATATAGTAGTGGAATGGAATGATGTGGAGCAAAAAATGAACATATAGGAGTAAAAAATGTAGAGAAGCCCATTTTCTGATGAAATTCGGCCCCAAATAGAGCCCAAGGTCGGTTCTCCATGAGGTGCCTCAAAAAATCTTCAAAAAGTCATCCAAATACATCAATTCTTCTAGAAATGGGGTCTGCAGCACCTTTGACACCGTCGGCGTTGGCCTGGCGCAGTCCGCGCTGGTATGGCACCGTCGGCACTGAGTAAAAATCTCCAGTGTTGAATTATTCGACACCGTCGGCGATGTCCTTGGTGCTGCTGGCGCTGACCATTTCTTCAAAAACTTAATTTTGACTCTAAATTTCATCTTTTCTGCTTTCTTTTTGCTTTTAGCCCTAAAAATCAACAACCTGCAAGAATACATCAAAATACCTTCCATTAAACTGAAATATCACCAAAAATAGATATAAAATATGGGTCTAAAAATGCATATATTTTCACTGTATCAATCAACAACACCAACAAAAACTTCTAAGTCAACAAACTTAGAAGGAAGAGCAGAATTGAGTGACAATTGTTTTTGCTGAAGAATTAGCAAGTGAATATTCGATTGAAACTGATGATTCAAAACTATCGCAGTGGATTAGAAAAAAGGTTTCAAATTATAAAATTTTAGGTGCTTTGGAGGATGAGACTAGTATTTTTGTGCTAACCCTGAGATGGGAATTGTATTTTGAGTATTAATCCTAGAAAGAGAATCAGAATTTAGGTACCAACCTTGAAAAGATGGGATTTAGAATTTAGGTATTGATTCTGAGCAGAGGATTAAAATTTAGGTATCAATACCGAAATAAGAATCTGATGCCTCGCTCCATTTAAGGTGGTCTTAAAACCGATCTCAAAAGATTTGGGTTAAGAATCGGATGCCTTACAACATTTAAGGTGGTCTTAAAATCGATTTCAAAAGACTTAAGTTTAGAATTAGATGCCTTACTCCATTTAAGGTGATCTTAAGACCGATCTTAAAAGATTCGAGTCGAGAATCAGATGCCTTAATCCATTTAAGGTTTTCTTAAAACCAATCTCAAAGGATGAGAAAAGGATGCCTTACTCCATTGAAGGTGGTCTTAAACACATCTAAAAATGAGAATAGGATGCCTTACTCCTTTTAAGGTGATCTAAAACTTATCTTGAAGATATGGGTAAATAATCAGATGCCTTACTCCATTTAAGGTGGTCTTAAACCAATCTCAAAGGATGAGAATTGGAAGCCTTACTCCATTTAAGGTGGTCTTAAACCAATCTCAAAGATATGGGTAGAGAATCAGATGCCTTACTCCATTTAAGGTGGTTTTAAAATCGATCTCGAAAAATTTAGGTTGAGCGGATACCTTACTTCATTTAAGGTGGTCATAAAATTGATCTCAACGTCTTACTCCATTTAAGGTAGTTTTAGACCGATATCAAAGATGAGAATAGGATGCCTTACTCCATTTAATGTGGTCTTAAACTTATCTCAAAGATATGAGTAGAGAATTGAATGCCTTACTCCATTTAAGGTGGTCTTAAATCGATCTAAAAGGATGAGAATAGGATGTCTTACTCCATTTAAGGTGATCTTAAACCTACCTCAAAGCTGTGGGTAGAGAATCAGATGCCTTACTCCATTTAAGGTGGTCATAAAACCGATCTTAAAAGATTTGGTTTGAGAATCAAATACCTTACTACATTTAAGGTGGTCTTAAAACTGATCTCAAAAGATTTGGTTTGAGAATTAGATGCCTTATTCCATTTAATATAGTCCTAAAATATATCTTGAAAGATGAGAATAGGATTCCTTACTCCATTTAAGGTGGTCTTAAACCTATCTCGAAGATATGAGTTGATAATCAAATGCTTTACTCCATTTAAGGTGGTCTTAAAACTGATCTCGAAAGATGAGAATATGATTCCTTACTCCATTTAAGGTCGTATTAAACCTATCTTGAAGATTATAATAGGATGCCTTACTCCATTAAAGGTGGTCTTAAACATATCTTAAAGGTGGTCTTAAACATATCTTGAAGATATGAGTAGAGAATCAGATGCCTAACTCCATTTAAAGTTGACTTAAACTAATCTCAAAGGATGGAATACGATGCCTTCCTCCATTTACAGTGGTCTTAAACCTATCTCGAAGATATGTGTCACATTAGGGAGGAAATCTCTGGGACTCATATCCCACTTAAATAGTGACAAGAAAAATATCTGCTACGTTGAGCAAGAAAGTGCTGGGACTGACATCCAACCTAAAAGGTAGCGGGAAAATATATCTGAATCTTGGCACTGACCATGAGATCATAATGTAGAGAATTTGTGGTGTTGAACTCATAGATATGTTACAGGTGAAGATTGACATTGGTGAGAAAAAAATTGTATGATTTTGTGTAGAGTGTGAAACTTTGGGGGAATGTAAAGAAATTGGTGCAGATAAGGATAGTCGTGTTACGCAAGCAAAGAGCACAAAACCTCAAACTCAAGAGAAATAGACTCAACAAATTTATGATTTTATTTTCTTGTTGTCTTTATCACATTTAATTATCAAAGTATATTTTGAAAATTTAATTTTCATTGGTTGATTTTCAAAAAAACAAGTTTAAATTTAGTAATAAATTTTTGTTATAATGTTCTTTTTTCATTATAATTTAGAACCAATTTATGATTCTACGGCTCCTTATCAATCATACAAAAAGGGCAATTTGACAAATAGGTTGAAAAACAAAAGAAATTTCATTAATCTGCTTCAAAGAGGTGTTACAGACTGAATACATACTGAAAGCATCAAAAGAGACAATCTTGTTGAATACATCAGAAATATCATATGTCGAATACATCTAAATCATCATATGCTGAGTACGTATCATATATGTTGCCCTGACAAAGTGCAAAAATGTGATAAACTGTCTATTTATCCTTTGAGGAATGAGCTCCTGATCAAACTGACCTACTAAGCCACGCTCCAGGACAAGAATTCCTTTTACGTGTAATTAGAGGGGAAACCATCTCATGGCTTGTACGGGTGCAACTCTTCTAACTCTAGATCTGGTCAGAACCCATATGGCATCTTGTTGTTGTCCATCTTTCTAAAAGTCATAAACACTCTATGGTGTCATACCCCTAGAATGCAGTGCTTGGTGAGTTCTAATCCATTTCGTTCTAGAATCAGCAGTGAACCTATCGGTAGTGGAATCTCAATAGATACCCTAAACTCTGTAGGGCCGATAAAGTCAATTTTAATTCCAAATAGTATATTGCTCTTGCTCATGAAGGACATCGTGCAGAAGGTCCTTACAAAATACTGGTGATCTATGTGTGGAGGAATACAATCTCCTTTGTCATAGATATTGATTTTGCAATTATTTAGAATTAAATCAGCTGTTAGTATACTCCATCTTACCAGCTTCTTAATCATTCTCTTTATTTCAGAAGGCATCAGATCCATCTCATGACTTCTTAAGATACCTGGGGGGTGCCCTTGCCTATCTTTGGTGAAATTGTAGCAAAAATCACATTTATATGGTTATCCTCCCCTTTCCGAGCATCCACTTTTGTAGTTCTGAATAAGTTCTTTCCATTAGCAGACCAGCTAGACCTCTACCTCACAAGAAAAAATGCAGTCTAGAATTCTTCTTTCATTGTTTTTAGAGAAGACTCCTTTATACAACTCCAGGCATTCCATAATGTTGACAAATTTTCTTTGTATTTCCTTGTAGAATTCAAATTCTCATCTTTTAACTCTTTTCATCTTTTCTAATTCTGCCATGGGGAACCTCTAAGATCGTCGAGGTGGCTCCCTCATCTCTATATTTGTTGGATACCATGTCTAACTTGGCTCTGTAGGTAATGGAATATACAACTCAGTGTCCAGGTAACCTGTCTCCTGACATCCTGTGTCGGTGGCTATGAACTCCTCAAAAGAACTGTAGTCGTTGAAGTGGAGAACATTTCATGTCGGGCATTCCAGAAATGCTCCTTCAGTTGATGCTTCAGCAGGAACCTCGACGTTGCACATCAGGCAACCCTTGTAAAGTTCATGTGGTATTGCTAGTAGTATCTACTCTGTAGGAAACTCAGACTCGTCCTCCATAACAGGAGGACTAGTAGAAGTCTCTCTCCTCCAAGGATCACAAATTCCCCCCCCCCTAAGAATCAGGGTGAGTGTATTTTCTGCCTCTTTCATGCACCTTTTTTCTTCACATGGAAAGCTTTATGCTTGAGGCGATTAGCATTTTGACGTTGAGTTCACTTAATGGTGCATCTGATAGCCTTTCTTCATTAGCATCAATTAGATCACCTATGGCGCAGTTATCATGGATGATAAATGACTACTTCCTTCCATCAAATTCTGTTGTGTTATCACTTTCTTTCTCTTTGGCAAGGAGGCTTCTTTTGAACTGATCCTCAACAGTGACGGTAACCATTCCTTTTCTTGGCGGTTGACTATGTCAATCAGGAGACCCTGATAGTTTACATTGACTTGACCAAAGTCTAAGTTAAAATCTATGATGCCACCCTGAGCTGACCTTTCGTTATTTAGTGCAAGATTTAAGCTATCTGTAAAGGCAAAAATCTGCTTTTGTACCGACACTTTTGAAAAAGACAGGAAAACATTAATGTGCTGAAATTCAACATGAACAAGAAAAAAAACAAGAAGCACTTATTAAACAAAATTTTAATTTTTACATGTGCAAATTTTATTTATATGTTTTTATTTGATTTAATGAGATATCAAAATTAGAGACAAAAGGAGGAAATTAAAGTGGATAAATTTCAAAATTTTCATTTGATTGAGGTTAATAGTCACAGATGCTTGGCCAAAGAAATAACTCCAGCAAAATCAAAATTTCAAAAAGTTTAGTTTCAAACAGCATCACGACGGGTAATATATCTTCAAGTAGCGATCATTAACTGGCGGCATAGGTCTTTCACCTCAAAAATCCACCAACTTTTAAGCTGCTGCTGAGTAAACTTCCTCTATGACGAATGATCCCTCCCAAGTTATGTCAAATTTTCTTCCTATCTTATGGTGTGCTAGAATAGGTCTTTTCAAGACAAGAACAAGGTCACCAACTTTGTATGTGCTCGGGCGGACCAATTTGTCATGCGCCTGCACCATCCTTGCTTGATGGAGTTCTAAGTGTTCTTGTGTGATCTCCGAAATATAGTTGTGCAAAAATTATAAAGTTGACTCCACTTTACAATGGCGCCAAAAACATGAAGTGATATTTTATGAATAAGAATGTTAATCACTTAATTTAGGGATTCTACGTAAGTAGATGTATCGTTATCAAGTAAAATAAGACTTTCTATTTAAGCCCCAAATATCCATCTCATGAGGAAGATTTAAATTTGAAATAATAAATTAACTAGGAAATTCACAGAAATAAAATAAAATTTTAGTCACTAATTTCAAATGTTTGAGATACTATCAGAACTAAATTATTAACTACTAGAAAAATTTAAATATAAAGTTTAAATCAGTAACTACTAAAGTATGTATGTGATGAAACTTTCTAATATGAAAAAATATCTTTCCCACTACAATGAGTTTTTGGTAAAATGAGATGAGATAAATGGTTTAAATATGTATTGTTCAAATAAAGCAATTTTAGTTCTCTACCCTGATTCAGTATTATAGAAAATCATTGGCTAATCTCAGACTTAGTTCCTAAATCCATAGCTAGACTAAGAGGATACTAGCTCTCACTATAGAGCTCCCACTTCCCTTCCTCTGAAGGCTAACACTCACTTTAGTTCTTAGACATTAAGACTAAATTGAGGATTTTAGTCTGTCACTGTAAAATCTCCAATTCTACACCCAACAATGTATATTTCTCTATTTGTTTAAACTTAATTCCATGAACGAAATACTCCTTCATTGAATTAAATGTGATTCTCACTCTATTGTATAACTCATACTCCATTTCCCGGATCATCTGTTTCACAACATATTTTAACAATTCAATTGGCCAGACTAAAAAGTAAACTAAGAATGGAGTTGAAAAACCATCACAATTTATTTTATATTTTAACATTGACAAATCCAAATTATCTCTTAATTTCACCATATCTCAAAGTAGGGAGAAAGATAAAGGAAACTACTCAGACTTCATGATAAAGATACAAAATAACACAAATTTTATATATAAAAGAAAGTTCATACAACAATAATAAACAAACAACACTTATCTAAAACTCTTTCTTAAAGCAAAATTCCTTGTAGCCTCTTTTAAGAAATGTAGGAAGAAGAAATCTCTCACTTCTCTCCCTCTTCAACAGTCTTATAGAAGAATTCAAATTTAAACTCACCACAAAAACTCAAAACTATAAAGAAAATAAATTACTAATGGACTCTAAGTGGCTGTATGGAATGTGGAATAGTGTGGAAGAGAGTAGAAAGTGGTTCAAGGGTGCGAAGGGGGGAAGAGGGTGAAGAGGGGTCTTTTTTGATCAATTTTCACTCTAAATAGAGCCTAATGTCATTTTTCCAGTTGGTGCATCCAAAAACTCTTAAAAGAGCATCCAAATTCGTCGAGTCTTCTAGAAATAGGGCTTACACCGACATTGGCGCCGTCGGTGCCAGTAGCCATTTAATTAATCCATGCTCTCTATCAAATAGCATCGTCGGTGGCCAGTCTGGCGCCGTCGGAGGTAAACCTTTCTTCTAAAGCTCCATTTTGACTCCAAATTCTATCCTTTTTGCTTCTTTCTTGCTTCAAGTCCTAAAAATCAACAACCTGCAATAAAACATGAAAAGTACCTTCCTTTAAATTTTAATATCATAAAAAATGAGTATAAAATATAGGTCTAAATATGCATGTATTTGTCGTGTATTATTGTGCTTTTAGTCTTTTTCCTTTGAGGCTTTCCAATTCCTTAAGCCTGAGTTTTTCACTTTCTTCTGTTGTAATTTAGTTGGCGACCGCGACTCTGAGAGACCGTGTTTGAACCTCCAGTGGCAGTACGACCTTAGACCCGCACATAAGTGTGTAGGATGTACATTAAGTGGGAGTTTTGAACGTTGTCCGGTAGGCCCACAAAGCTTCTAATAGTTTATTATGTTAATCACTTTTATTTTCATCCAATGTCTTTATTATGGTTTGCACGAGCATCTTGTTAAAGGCTTTGGCCAGTCCGTTTGCCCTGAGATAGTAAATTGTAGAGTAACTTCAGTCTATCCCATGTCTTTTGACAAAGTTTTTGATCTTTAGGCTCTTAAAGACTGTTCCATTATTGGAAATCACTCTACGTGGTACTCTAAAATGGTAGAAGATTTGGATCTTAAAAAATTGCAGAACATGTTGTGTTGTAACCTCTCATAATGACACTACCTCTGTCCTGTTGGAGAAGTAATCTGTAGCGACAAGAATGAATCTATGTCCCTTAGAGGATGGAGGGTCTATCAGACCTATTATGTTTGTGCCCCAATGCTCGAATGCCTACAAGGAAATAGTTGGGTGTAGCACATTCGAAGGTTGGTGTAAGACCACCCCACACACTTTGCAAAGGAGACACCTCCTTGTTGTATCCATGCAATTGAATATCATTATTGACCAATAATATCTGAGTCTCTTGATCTTCATTTTCATCTTTTGCCCTGACTGGTGAGCACCACACAATCTAGCATGTTCTTCTTTGATAATATTTTGTGCTTTGGCTCTGCTTAGACAACTTAGCCACATCTGATCGAACGATCTTCACTAGAGGACCTCACCCATTAGAGCATGTGACATAGATCTTCTCGTGATGTGATATGCCTCAGACTTATCCTCTGACAGCTTTCTAGTTTGCAAATATTCTATTAATAGCTTACGTTAGTCTTCATTGATGTCAACAACTTCAATCATCCTTCCTTCTTCTTCTTTGAGTTTGAGTAAGTTGTCGAGGTTGATCCGAGATAAAACTCGTCATCCTTGTACTGTAATGTCGAAGTAATCATATGGTAGACAAGCCAATTCTTTGGGAAGTTTTGCTAATGCATCGTCATGGGTAATATCTCGCCAAGGAATCCAGTAGAGAGTCACACCAAGGATCTGTTAAAGTAGCTTCATTGTGTACCGGTGGTATTCTGCTAGCCTTAGCTTCAAAATCTTGTATTTTCCAGCAACTTGTTGGATGAAAAGTTGTGAGTCACCATAGATGACAATATTTATTATATTCATTGAGATTGTCAACTCCAATCTGATGATTATTGCTTCATACTCCACTTTGTTTTTTGTACACGACTCTGTCAGGTGATAGGAGAATCTCAACAAACCCTTCTTTGGTGTGATGAAAATCAGACCAATTTCTGCTTTGCATGGTATAACCATTTCTGATCCTTTATCTTTTCTTGCTGAAGAAGCCCCATCAAAGTACATTTCCTAACTTCTGACATTGGACGTCTGTATTTGTAGTATCTGTTCATTTGATAATTCATCATTGAATGGGCTCCCAGTTGGAAGTTTGTGCACTGCGAGAAAATCTGCTAGAATCTGTCCCTTGATAAAACAGAGCAAAATAAAAATTATTTCAAATTGCAATAAAATCATCAACCACCTTGCTAAATGTCCGAAAAGTGTTGGTCGGGTGATCAAATACTGCAACAGATTAACTTTCAAAGTAAGGGTAATTTTATGAGAAAGCATGTAATGCCCAAGCTTTTGGGTGGCGATAATTGAAGCTAGACAATGTGATACAAGATTTTATATATGAAAATATGTAAGAAGTTGACACCACTCAACGACGCTAAAAACTTCTGCAGGCATATTTATAATAAATATGCAATATAATCCCCAAAAAAATACTTTTTATAAAAATATTTATTTTTTAAAACTCTTTTTAATTTTCAAAGCTCTTTTAATATCAACGCAAGTATATGTATCGCTCAAGTAGTAAAGGGCTCTAATGGAGTCCTAGATATTGATCCCACAGGAAAGTTGAAAAATCCTAAAGTAAATTATGAAAATTATTTTATATCAAAAAAAAAAGTATAAGTAAAGTGTGAAGTTTAAAAACTGACTACTAACGTGAACGTTAATTTAAATCCAAATGTAAGACTATAGAAATTAAACTAAACTAAATACTAAACTTTCAAAAGTAAAATTATGAAAATTAAATAAAGTTTTTGTTGTGACTAAAAGTTGAAATTTAAGAAAGCATTCTTCCCCTCTACAATGAGTATATGGTTTGAGAAGAAATTGAAATCATTTAAAAAAATATGTATGAAAACTATTTTGTGCCAAATGGGAGCAATTATATTCTTTACCCTCTTCTGAGTGCTATAAAGAATATTTATTAATCCAGAGTTTGCTCCCTAATTCCGTTCTTAGGCTGGGAGGATACCGACTGCCACTCCAAAGCTCCCACTACTCCCTCCCCTGAGGGCTAAGAATCTCGCATTAGTTTCTAATCAACTGAACCAAAATGGGGGTTTTAACCTGTCACATTAAAATCTCCAATTTTGCATACAAAAAAGTATATTTCCCTATATTTGCACCCAATCCCATGGATGACATACTCTCCTAAGAAATTAAATGTGATTCTCCCTATGTTGTAGATATCATATCTCATTTAAGAACATATGTCTCTCAACAAGTTTTAACATTTCAATTGGCCAGATCGAAATGTAAATGAAGATTGGAGTTCAAATCATCTCAAATTATTATCATTTAAGGCCATAAAAAATAAAATCTATTCTTCACAAAACCATATCTTCAAAGTAGGGAGAAGGATAAAGAAAACTACTCAAAATTCATGAGAAGGGTAAGACAAAACATGAATTTCATATATAAAAATAAGTTTACAAAACAAAAGAAATAAAAATATAACTTATCTTACAATCTTTCCCAAGCAAACCCCTCGAAGTTCTCTCCAAGCCTTTCTCTCTTTACTATCACTCCCAATTCTCTCTAAGAATTTCAATGAAGAACAAATCTCTCACCTTCCCTCTCCTCTTAGAACCCTAGAAGAAAATCTCCTTTTCTCTCTCACTCTCTAACTCACGCCACATTCTCTTTCTCCCTCATGTCACACACAAAAGCCTCCCTCAAACTCTATGAAGTCTTCTTCTTTTATTTTGGGCTACCTCCCTTGGAAAAGAATTCAAAATTCTCTCCCAAATTCCATTCAAAAGTCCACTCTTTTAATTCAAAAGATGTGTCATTTGATCCAAGAGTCATATCCCTTCGTAAAATAACCTTCTAAATTGTCTAGATGCTTTGAATTACTCCAAGAGGTGTGTAAAATAATTGTCCCTTAAAAAATTCGCGCAATATTCCTCTTGAACCGCCTTTGTTTAAAAAAGTTATCCCTGGCACATCATGCTTCGATCTGGCGCATCATGCTCCAGCTCTCTAGATTGTTGCACATAATGCGCTAATCTAGCGCATGATGCGTCAGAATCCCAAAATTTACTGTTTTGGCTCCAAATTTCATCTTTTTTTGCCATTTTTACTCCAAATGCCTAAAAATGATATACCTGCAACAAAAACACAAAATACCCTTCTTTAAAGTGTAATTTCACCAAAAATAGGCATAAAATAAGTACTTAAAATAATATATTATTTTGGTGTATTAAAATCCCCCAAACTTAAATGCTACTTGTCCTCAAGTGATCCTTTATTAGATAAAAACATATGACTTAGGATAGAGATTAACTTATAACTTCTATACTTTAGTTTAAGAAATAGAATAACAAAATTTAAGAAAAACCCTTTAATAACTTAGATTCAAACTTTAAGTCTAGGAATACTTAGTAATCAAATTTAAGATTTCTGAATCTCTATTCATTTCAAGAATAATTGCAATTTGTCATATTAAAGACATTTAGAACATTCATACAAAAAAGAACTTCATGAAAACTTTAATAGGAGTGCTTCTAATACTAGAATATAAGTTTAGGAAATGTAAAGCCAATTTTTCATTAGGCATCTCCTCAAGCTTCTCCTCACTTATTTTTCTTTTCTTTTTCTTTCTTCTCTCTTCTTTTTTTTCTTTTAGGATCTTTTCAATACTTTCCTTCCTTTTTTTTCTTTTTAAGTGAGAATTACTATATCTGGATACCCTTTAATAATTTTAAACTTTACTATCCTCTTCTTAAAGTTAAAACTCCATACGTTTTTCACTTTATAAATTCATATTAGTTTATGATTTTTCATAAAATCTCATTCTTTTCTTTTTAGATGAAACTCTAAAATTCTTAACACTTCAAAAATACAATTTTCTTTATTTTAATTAGAAAAACTTAGTCTTATCCTATGATACCGAATATCTTGAACTTTAGAACTGATCTACATTATAAAATACACTTTACCTAAATTTACAATAATATTTATAAACATAAGTATAGTCATTTAAATTAAATCTTAATATCTCATGCCATGTTAAATTAATTTTAAGAAAATATGGTTACTTAAGGACAAATAAAATTTAGTTTACTCTTTTTCAAAATAAATTTTTCTTTCCTCCAAATTTATGTTTTTAAGTGATTTTAATAATATTTTTAGTATAAAATTTAGTAAGTGAAAGAAAATAGTGAATGCATGAAAACTAAAACTGACATACAGAGGATTTCTGACTATGAAATTGGGTTTTGGTATAATGCAGGTACTAACTGTAAAACTACGAACAAGATTTAGAGGATTAAATAAAATATAATACATTCTAGAGAACTTGCTGAGAATTAGAAACATAAATACAAAAACTAAAAAAAAAAAAAACTAAACTAACAAACGAAACTGAAAATACAAAAAATGCAGAAAAAGTGAAAGTCTATAGTTACTATTACAGATTCAACTCACAACACAACATAAAAGTTTTTACTACAACAGTTTTGAAATGAAAGTACATCACAAAAAAAACACCAACAACAATCAAAAATAAAAAACAAACTAAACTACAGTCATAAAATATCAATTCTTGTCTCTGTCCTCTTCACATCTGATTTTATTGACGTAATCTCTCTTCATTTCTGTGAGATTCTACTTCTGATTTTTCACATAGAGTGAAAATCAAGGCAGGGTAATTGATACGCCTAAAATATATAGTGTTTTTAGACACATTTTTATATCTATTTTTTGGATATTGCACTTTAATGGAAGGTATTTTTGTGTTTTTCTTTTAGGTACAGGTAAAAAGGTGAAAAAATGCTTAATGGAGTGAAAAAGGATCAAATTTGGAGCAAAAAAGTGAAAAATTGTGCAAAAGAGTTTTGGCGCCTAAGCGCTAGAAGAGTGAGAATGATCAAATTTGGAGCAAATAGATGAAAAATGTGCAATCTTTTTTTGGCGCCTAAGCGCAAGATCCGGCGCTTACGCACTAGGTAAACAGAGTAGGTCTCGCCTAAGCGTCAGAGGCCCCGCGCTTAAGCGTCAGTGGCTGTTATTGGATGAGTAAATTCAGTTTTTACAAATTTTGAAGAGGTTTCTGAGGCATCTATTGGCTGAATAGGTGGTTACAATTACCATGGATGAAAATTATTGTGAAAGGATGCATCTCTTAGGGAAATACATCGAATTAAGACACATTTTGAAGAGATATCAAGGCACCTTTTGAAGAATTATAAAAGAAGGAAGATTGGGACTTTGAAAAAGGTTCTGAAAGTACTGTGAAAGTTTTGTAAGTTAAAAAATTGGGAAGTTAAATGGAGAGATTTTCAGGCACCACATATTTATATTTTTTTTTATTTTAGTTTTATATTGAGATTGTTGTAAAAGAGAAGAGATTCAAAGGAACTTAAAGAGTTTGGTGGAGGACTTGAGATAAGTTTTTATCTTTTCTTTTAGACTAATTTTGGTTTTAATTGAGACTTGTTGTTGGTTTGACAATGATTTCTACTTTTAAACTAAAGCGTGGTTTTGTTTTCTCCATGGATTCTAAGTATTTTTCTTTATCTTTCTTCTTAAAATGATATGTAATTAAGTGTTGGATTGAAATTATGGAGAGTATTGATCTGTAATGTTGGAAGAAGTTGTGATGATTTAAATTCATGTACTTCATTTACTTCGTGATTTGGCCAATCCGGATGTTAAAGTTTATTGTAAGAACATGTAAGAACCGGTTTGGTATTGTCTCAGTCAACAATTGGAAAGAATCACATGAGGTTGTATGAATGAGAATGTAGTTCATATGATTGAGTGCAAATAAATAGAGAAATATTCATTGAAGGGTGTAGAGTTAGAGGACTTTAAAGTGACAGGTTAAAGCCTTCAACTTGGTTTATTATTTTAGGTTTTGATACGAGATGTTAAGCCCTAGGTGGAGGGAATCGAGGGAACTCTAGAGTGAGAGCTAATATCCTCCCTGCATATCCGGTCTTCAGAACTATTCAAACTTTAAATTATCTAATGTTCTTTATAGCATCTCTAGTAAGGGTAAAGAATATTATTGCTCCTATTTGGCACAACCATTTAGCATACTTCCATAACAAATTTTTATATTTATCATTGATTCATGGTAAGGAAGATATATGCATACTTCCACAATAGAATACCTATACTTATTACTGAATCATGCTAAGGAGAAAGATATTTTCATATTTAGTGCTTTTCTTCTACAAAAACTCAAGTTATCTTTTTAAGTTTAAACTATTTTTGTCAAAATATTAAAATTACCAAAAATATATAAACTTTCTTTACTCCAAAAATGTCTTTAGTTTAAATAATTATCTTTTTAAAAATAGATAGTTTTCTAAAAAGTGCATATTGCATATCTTCCCTGTGGGTTTGATATTCAGATCTTAATCAAAAAGTCCTATATTACTTGATAACAATACATATACTTGCTTAGTATCCTAATATATATAAATTAAATGTTAAATTCTTATTTTTCTTTAGGATTAAGTCTTTGGTTTTGTTACAAAATAAGGAAATATAAGTGAAAAATATACTCAAAATAATTGTTATACTGTTGCGTATAAGCAGTTATCGAGGATCAAGTTTTGGCGCCATTTTCGGGAAAGTGAAGTGAAAATTATAAAGAATCTATTAATTGAAAAGCAAATTTTTATCTTTAGAAAGTCTTATTTAAACTTTATGTTATTTTTTTTTTATTTTGTGTGTGTATAGTTTTTTTTTATGTTAGTGTATTTGTAGTTCAGGTTCTGAAGGACTAGTGCCCTACGTTTCTGAATTAGAGAGAACTGTTAGAAAAATTAGAAAAACCAAAAAAATTAAAAATCTTGAAAAATCCAAAAAAAATCTAGAAATGTCAAACCAAAATGATCAAAATGCTGAAATTCATCTGAGGTTATTAGTCATCTGAGTTTAGAACTTTAAGAGATTATGCCTACCTTAATGTAGATGAACTTCATTGTAGTATTTAAAAACCTACTGCAGTGACTAATTTATTTGAGCTTAAACCTGCTATTATCTAAATGGTATCAAATAATCAGTTTGGGGGATCACCAACTGAAGATCCAAATTTACATCTTATCAATTTTCTAGAATTGTGCACTACATTTAAATACGATGTTGTATCAAATGATGCCATAAGACTTAGGTTATTTCCTTTCTCACTAAGGGATAAAGCTAAGATGTGGTTGAATTTATTAGCACTTGTATCTATCCGAACTTTGGGTAATTACTTGCTAAATATTTTCCACCATCATAAACTACAAAGCTTAAAAATGATATTACTTCTTTTAATCAGTTTGAAGGGGAATCTATTTATGAAGCATGGGAAAGAATTAAAGAAATCTTAAGAAAGCGTCCACACCATGATATACCAAATTAGTTAATAATTTAAACATTTTATAATGAATTAGGTTGATCTCTAAGATCAATTATCTATGCCGCTGCTGGTGGTTCATTGATGTCAAAAACATTTCATAATGCTTATGCTTTAATTGAAGAAATGGATACTAATAATTTTCAATGGCCTTTTGAGAGGGTGAAACCTAAGAAAGTAGCCAATATTCATGAAATTGATGCATTTACTATGTTTGCAAATCAAGTTGCTGCAATTTCAAGGAAGTTAGACTAATTTGGAATGAATTTTTCTCAACCTAAGTTTCTACAATTTTAAGGAAGTTAGACCAATTTGGAATGAATTTTTCTCAACCAATTTCCATGATTGAGAGAATCTAAACCAAATGGTAGATTCTCAAGCATCATTATAGACTTTGAATTCCATAAATAATAAGCAAAATAAACCATATTTAAATTATTATAACCTAGTTGGAAAAAATCATCCCAACTTTAACTGGAACAATAATTCGGGAGGTAATAATCAGCAATGGGGAACAACCAAGTAAAATCATTGGGAAAATGGAAATATTAAGGGAATAATAATTATAGATCTACTTATTCTCTAGGTTTCAATAGTAATACACAATTTAAGGAGAAGAAGTTGTCTATAGAAGAAGTGGAGTTACAAATGGGAAATCAATTACAAAGTGAAGGAGCTACAATTAGAAATATCGAGAATCAACTTGGGCAAATAGCAAACTCATTAAATAATAAATTCTAAGGAACACTTCCTAGTAATAATGAATCAAACCCAAAAGACCAGAATTAAAAGAAAGTAAAAGCCGTTCAACTTAGAAGCGGAAGAGAGTTGGAAGGTAGGGTTCAAAAAGAAATTGAAGTGGAGGGAGAGAAGAAATTGAAGAATCAAAAGAGGATGCTCCAAAAGATTCTGAAATACCTATTTTTCCACTAAAAATTGATTTGGAAAAACCACCACCTCTATTTCCTCAGAGACTTCGTCATCAAAAGTTGAATAAGCAATTTTCAAAATTTCTAGAAGTATTTAAGAAGCTTACAATTAATATTCCATTTGTTGAAGCCTTAGAACAAATGCCAAGCTATATAAAGTTTTTGAAGGATATTGAATAACAAAAGGAAGTATGAAGATAATGAGACTACTGCACTTAGTGAGGAGTGCAGTACTATAATTCAGAAAAGCTTACTGAAAAGTTTAAAGATCCTGGTAGCTTTACAATTCCATGTGCAATAGGAGATATATTTTACGGGAAAGCTTTATTTGATTTAGGTGCAAGAATTAACCTTATGCCATCATAAATATTCAAAAGATTGAGATTATGAGAAATAACCCTTACGATCGTAACTCTGCAGTTAGCAGATCGTTCGATAACATACCCTAAAGGAGTTATAGAAGATGTCCTATTGAAAGTGGATCAATTTATCATTCCTGTTGATTTCATTGTGTTAGATATAGAGGAAGATAAAGAGATAACTATAATTTTGGTGAGACCTTTCATAGCCATAGAAAGAGCAATGATAGATGTGTAGAAAGGGGAATTAATGATACACATCAATGATCAAACTGTTACTTTCAATATTTCAAGATCAATGAAATATCCTGCAAAAGGTAAAGATGATGAATGTTATGGGATGGATGTTATAAGATATCTAAGTGAATGTCATTTCAAAACAACTTATGAAGAAAAATCTGAAGAAAAATATTTGGAACACGAGTAAGAAAAGGAATTAGATTGATATGAAGAACTTTTTAAGGAAGATTCAAACTATGTTCGTGAAAGTTTTGAAGTTTTAGATATGATAGACAAAGATAAATCATTTTGTCCATCAATTTAAAAACCTCCAGAACTTAAGTTGAAGTTACTTCCTGAATATTTAAAATATGCCTTTTTAGGAGATTCCTCTACTTTACCAACTATAATTTCCTCAAAATTAACATGGAAGACGAAGAAAGGTTAATGAAAATTTTGAAAAATTTTTAGAAAGCCTTTGGATGGGCAATTGCTGATATTAAAGTAATCACTCCTTCAATTTGTATGCATAGAATTCATATGGAAGAGAACTGCAAATCCAGGGCTGATCCTCAAAAGAGACTGAATCCTATTATGAAAGAAATTGTTAAAAAAAGAAATTTTGAAGTGGTTAGATGCTAGAATTATCTACCCTATTTCAGATAGTACATAGGTTAGTCCAACTCACTGTGTTCTTAAGAAAGGAGGAGTAATTATAACTGTGAATGAGCATAATGAATTAATACATACTAGACAAGTTACAGGGTAGCAAATATGCATTGATTATAGAAAATTAAATCTTTCCACTAGGAAATATCATCTTTCATTATCCTTTCTAGATCAAATGCTGGATAGATAAGCTGGGCATAAATACTTTTATTTTTTGGATGGGTATACTGGTTATCACCAAATACAAATATCTCTTGAGGATCAAGAGAAAACAACTTTTAACAATCCTTATAACACTTTTGCTTTTAGAAGGATGCCCTTTGGTTCATGTAATGCCCTTGCTACATTTCAAAGATGTATGATGGAAATTTTTTGTATTTTAATTGAAAAAGGGATTGAAGTATTCATGGATGATATTTTAGTGTTTGGAACTTCATTTGACTCATGTTCAGAACATTTATCTAAAGTTCTTAAGCTTTGTGAAAAAACAAATTTAGTCCTTAATTGGGAAAAATGCCAATTTATGGTAGCAGAAGGAATTGTATTAGGTCATCAAATATCAGAAAATGGTACGGAAGTAGATCCTGCTAAAATTCAAGTGATCACTAATTTACCTTATCCAACAAATGTAAGAGAAATTAGGAGTTTTTTAGGACATGCTGAATTCTACAGGAGATATATTAAAGACTTTTCAAAGATTGCTAAGCCTTTATATCATTTACTGGAGAAAGATGTAATTATCAATTATGATAAGGAAAATTAATCACTACACCAATTATAGTTTCACCAAATTGGGAAAAACCTTTTGAATTGATGTGTGATACTAGTGATTATGCTATAGGAGCTATTTTAGGACAAATATATGATAAAATATTCATAGTAATTTACTATGCTAGTAAAACTCTTAATGAAACTCAAATCAATTATACAACAACTAAAAAAGAGTTATTAGCCATAGTATATGCTTTTGATAAATTTAGATCATATTTAATTGGAACTCATTGTGTAGTGCATACAGATCATTATGCTATTAAGTACTTAATGAAAAAGAAGGATGCTAAACCTAGACTTATAAGATGGATTCTACTTTTGCGAGAATTTAATTTTGAAATAATAGATTGAAAAGGTACTGAATATCAAATTGCTGATCATTTGTCCAGGCTTAAGTTCAAAAAACCACTCTGTATTGAAAAAGAAATTAATGAACATTTCCCAAATGAAAAATTGTTCATTATTAATGAGTGGAGTGTTCCGTGGTATGCCGACATTGCGAACTTTATTGTTAGCGATATTATACCCTATGGACTGACATACCAGCAAAAGAGGACATTTATTTCTGAAGCTAAGACTTATTTTTTGGATGACCCATTTTAATATAAACAAGGAAATGATCTAATTATTTAAAGATGTGTACTATTAGAAGAAACTTATGAAATTATCCAAAAATTTCATAATTCTAATTTTGGGGGACATTTTGATGTTGATAAAACAACATACAAAATTTTACAATTTGAATTTTATTGGCCTACAATTTTTAGAGATGTTGATAAAACAACAAACAAAATTCTACAATCTGGATTTTATTGGCCTACAATTTTTAGAGATGTTAATGCTTATATCATACAAAATTTTACAATCTGGATTTTATTGGCCTACAATTTTTAGAGATGTTAATGCTTATATCAAAACTTGTGTTAAGATCAAAGGGTAGGCAATATTTCTAGAAGAAATGAGTGCCCCTCAATTACATGCTAGAATTTGAAATATTTGATGTTTGGGGATTAGATTTCATGAGACAATTTATACCATCTTTTGGAAAT
>JXCR01125482.1:4748-43304 GCA_002079205.1 Phalaenopsis hybrid cultivar
CTACCATTTGCCCCTCTTATGTGAAATAATCTCCTATTTATACAAGATGAAATACAATCTGAGATATTACATTTCTAACGATACTTTGATGAGGATTCTATAAGTTATTTTAGGTATTTTTACATGTATAAGACTTCAGCTCGGTTATATTAAGTCATCCAGGCTTCTGGTCGACCTGGCTTCAGGTCTTTCGGGCCTCAGGTCGTCCGATTGTCAGGTTGTCTTGACCTTGGGTCAACCCAATGTCTGCTCGTCCCGACATTGGGTTGTCTCGGTCCCGAGTCATCCAGGCCTCGAGTCATCCTGGGTTCGGATCATCCTGGCCTACAGCAGTCTGTCTTGCCCTCGGGCCATCTAGGCTTCGAGTCGTCCTAACCTGGATCATTTTGTTGAGAGTTTCAGTTTGACACATTTTTTATGTGTATATTTTAGTTCTCCGGTTCTTTTACTTCTTGAAGGCAAATCTACAATAAGAATAAGAGAATTTCAATGCAAAAAATGTTATCATGTCTACTCTTATTTGACAATTGAATAATTGAACTTCCTTCATTTTTTGTGGCTCTGAAGTGCTTTCTTAAGGTCTTCGGGTAGGTAGGACCGACTTGGTCAACTAGGCCTTTCTATCCTCTGACTCAGTCAGTATTTGTCAGTCAGCTTATCTGACCTGGTTGTTGGTCTTATATGTAACTTAGAGAAATTTTCTTTTCTTTCTGAACATTTGTGAGTAAACGTATAGAAAATTATTTGTAAATTTTTTTACCATAAAATAAAGTGAACTTTTCGATCCGTTTTTTCTTTACCTTTTTTTGTGTTTTACCTCTTATCAAGTGTTTTTTTTCCTAATGACAAGCACTTGACTTATGATTATTGATGAGTTCATTTTTTATATTAAATGCAAATCGGATGTCCCGCGTCTCTGTCGGTCATTTTAAGCATTTTCTACCGATCAGACAACTTACGTCATTATCGGTTTTACGACATTGATGTCTGACTCACGTCTTACACTTCTCAACTCTTTTTCTGAGATGATTTGCTCGGAACCTTTTTCGGAGCTTCTTGTTAATGGGTAGAGAATCACCTTTAGATTCTTATCCAATTCAAGTTTGGAGACATATGTTTATGAACCGTGAGCGTTGCAGGCGAGATCTTTGTGCATTCCACTGATTATACCTCTTGGCGTCCTCAGTCTTACTGCTAGGGTTCAAGTTCCCAGACTGTTGGCTAGACATCGAAGCACAAACTCCTCGAGTTTCCTAAGTGTTGGTCAAATTTTGACCATCTATGACACAAAACTTCTCAAGTTCCCCGACTGTTGGTCGGACTAGAGATTATCACATTATTAGAAATGTTTTACTTATCTTTTTTTATGAATAAAATACATTAGTTAGAATCGAGACAATTTTTTTATGTTGTTCGTTCAGATTGTTGGTCGTCAGACAGTGGGTAGTCCAAGCTACCCTTCGAGGCTGCTAGTCATTTAAACTGTGGGTCATCCAGACTGCATCGATTGGGACATGGCCCAACCAAACTTAATCATATGTTCTTCTGATTGTGCTACTGCTCTTCTTGTTGGTGGCATGGTCTACGCTCACCGCACCTTTTAGGTAGTTGAATCCAGATTTGTCCACAAATCATACCTTAAGGTATTAGAGCGTTAGAAATGAGAGAGAGAGAGAGGGAGAGGGAGGGAGAGTAAAAGGTAGAGACATAGGGAGGAGGAGTGCACATTGACTTCCCCCCATAAAAACTAGGGTAGTCTTGACCTTCAGTCATCTTGGATTCTAGTCTTCCTAGTTTCAAATACTCTAGGTTTCGGGTCGTCTTGGCATTTAGCTGTCCAGGTTTTGAGTCGTCCAGGCTTTTGGTCGTCTAACATCAATTCGTTCAATCTTCAGGCCATTCTGGCCTCAGATTGTCCAGACTTTTATTCAATCTGACACATTTTTATTACGTTTGTGTGTGTGTGTGTGTATATATATATATATATATATATATATATTCCTCAGTTCTTTTNCAATCCGAGTTAAATCAAACCCAGATCAAGTGATTAAATCATTATTGGAAGATTTTCAGACACATTTGAAAGATCAAAGAAATATCGAATTTATCGAGTTTATAGTCGAATCGAGCGTCTCGACAAGACGAATCCAACGAGCCCAAAATTGCTCAATTTCGGCATCATTAAGGTATTCAAATGTCCATCAAACGTCATCCGATCGAGGGAAGCTCTCCAGACCGTCAGATTAAAATGGTTCATATTTCTGCA
The DNA here is from genome assembly GCA_002079205.1 of Phalaenopsis hybrid cultivar. Lineage (NCBI taxonomy): Eukaryota > Viridiplantae > Streptophyta > Magnoliopsida > Asparagales > Orchidaceae > Phalaenopsis > Phalaenopsis hybrid cultivar. The sequence continues at coordinate 7,015 of JXCR01125482.1, forward strand.
TTAATTGCACCTAGAACACTATAAATAGAGTCCCACCCCTCACATGAGGGGAGGAGGCTTGAGAGAGAACTTGAGGTTTTAAGATGGAGTTCAAGTCCAACATCATCTATGTCATCGTCGATCTTTGTCGATCATCACCAACTGTCAACGACCACCGCCGGCCGCCGTCAACTACCAGCGACCTTCGTCAACCACCGCAAACCGTCATCAATTGTCATCGACCACCGCTAAACAAACGTCGTCAGTCGACGTTGTACCTTAGAAAATCTAATAACCATTTCTCATCTGTGGGACAAGGGGTCTCTGAAATCAACAGCTTATAGTGAATTTTTATAACTGGGTCAGACCCCATGATTTTTTTTCTTTACGGGTTTTCCACGTAAAAACTTTTAGTGTTATCACATGTTAATTTATTTTCATCTAAGTGTGTGTTGAATTCTCGTACAACACTAAGAAAATAATCCATTACTCTACCACTGCGAATTTTCTAGCAACTTTTATTTCTAAATTGTTGCTATAGCAATTGTTTTAACCGCTGCAATCTAACATAAAATGTGGATCGATCAATAGCAATATGGGTTAAAATCATTGCCGTAGGTTATTTTAAGCACCAATTATAACAAAATTTTAAAGATTAATAAGATGAAATTTTATGACATATCTACATGTACCCTTATTCTCAATTACATGAAACAAATGACTATTCGGAAGTTTATTGTTGAAGTAAAGCTTGAATTAGCCACTATACCTTAAAGCATCTTCATTGAAAGAAACTACTTTAAACAAATGAATGCTATTTTAAGGTTGGCTGAAAAAAAAAAAATTATTATATTTAATAGTTATATGGAGTTGAATAGGGAGATCATTTTCGAAAAAAATGATTTGTTTGGGGCAGCTGCAGTTTATTGAATAATCTGCTGACAAACTGATTAAAAATAATCTGTTGATAAGCTAGGTACGATGACTATTACAAATTTTTATTTTTTTTTTTGGAAAAACCAGACTGTTACCAGAAAGCTGCAACCGCACCGCTGTGAAAACACTGTTTTCAGCGTTTTGAAAACACATTGGCTGCTAAAACGTAGTTTACCCAAACAGACCAAGACACCAAATAAGCTGCCCCAAACGGCCCAAAATAAAGAACCACATGCCACCCAACTCCCATGTATTTACATATCTAACGCCTATATTTTACTTTTTACATTTACGCCCCCACAAATCTTTCTTATCTCACTAAAAATATCACCATAATGATTTTTATAAAGTAAAATATATCTTTTTTTATGCATAAATAGCTTGGAATGTAAGTAAAAATTGATATTTAGGTGTTAGGGATCTAAATACATGGAAATTGAGGGGTATGTTTGTAAATTTTCCTAATAAAAGGCGAAAAGCAAGTCAGTGCAAAGGCGACAAACAATCATAAAAGAACAGCCAAAATATTGTTTTATATCTTGGACCTCACGAGTTCCTAAAATTAGGGGTTTAAACGAGCCGAACACGAGGGAGCCAACACTTCGGATTGTTTATATTTCGAGCTCAAAAAGTGTGTTCGTGTCGAACACAAGTTGTTCACTAACAAAGAGTCATTTTAACAACTCTAATAATGTAGCCATAAAATAATAAGAGTTTAAATAATATTTAAAAATTATTATTTATATTAAAACATCATTTGAATCTAATTTAATAATTTTTTAATAAGGGTTTGAGCAAGATTTAAAAATTATTATTTATATTAAAACACCATTTGAATCTAATTTAATAATTTTTATTTTTTTTTTAATCAATATTTTAATTGATTATAAATCTTTGTAGCCTTGTAGTCAATTAAAATTTTTTTAAAATACTATATATATATATATAAACACTTGATGAGTAGTATTTCGAGCCAAAATGAGTCGAACACGAACGAACGCATTTTAGTTCGTGTTCAGCTTGTTAACTTATCGAACAAAATTAACAAGCCGAACAAGAGCTTCTTAACGAGCCGAACACGAGCTTTTCGCGAAACAACGAGCCGTTTTGACAGCCCTACTTAAAATATAATATATGTAATTTTGTAAATAGGATAATATTATCTAAATAATTCAATATTATTTTTGAATAATTTAATTTTTATAGAGCATATATTAAAAAGGAAACAATAAGCTCGCAGTTGATAGATTTAAAACCTGCTTAATAATTTTTTAAATTTTGATAGATTTATAAATACAAAATATTTTAAAATTTATATTCGCTTGATATATAAAATTTTCAGAGGAAAAGATGTAGGGTGCGACAAATGTTGAAAGAGTATAGTATTAGTGAAAATGTCATTGTTGGAAATCAAACCTCAATTATTATTTTTTTAATGTATTTTTGGTTGATTTTTATCTTTCATGTTGAAGAGAGAAAAAATAAGGTGAAAGTATTACATAATGATAAAATAAACAACAATTTGACATTGTGAAGTTTGAAAGATGGTAGTTAATGGCGTTACGCTCAAATTTTGATCATAACGGTTCTCAAATTATAGAATTTATTTTGAGGTAATGAATGCACTAAAACTGACAGCACAAATCTCAAGGGGATCTATAGGCTGAGAATAATGACCGGACAGTTCATGATGGGGGCACTTTCTAAGAAGTTCCTTAAATCGTTTTCAAGCTTCATAAATTGACTCACCTTCAAGCTGACAAAATTAAGTAATACAATTTCTTAGTTTAGCCATTTTTTAAGGCAGGAAATATTTAGTGAGGACTTTCTGGGCTAAGTCATCCCACATTCTTATTGATCCGGGTGCTAATGAATTTAATCATATTTTGGCCTTGTTCCTTAAGGAAAAAGGAAAACACCTAAGCCTAACAACGTCATTGGATACACCATTATAGCGGAATGTATCACAGAGTTTTAAGAAACTCGCAAAATGTAAATTTGGATCTTCAAAAGGGGTTCTCCTAGACTGATTGTTCTACACAATTTGGATGATATCATGCTTCAGTTCGAATGTGTTAGCTTCTACGGCAGGTGTTTTAATATCTAAGTAAATTTCATCTATCATAAGATTAGCATAATCCTTTAATGGTCTATGTGCATCGTGAATTGGTTTGTGGTTTTCAGGATTATTTTGCTGGTTATTCGTCATTTCTTCTTGAAGTATTTTCTGTTTTCTAATTCCCCAAACAGTTCTTTCTAGCTCTGAATTATATAGTTTAAGTCCAGTTGGTTCGAAACTACTCATATACGAACTAAATAATCTACTAGGTAAAATTCAAACACACAAAGAATTAAAAAACAACAAAAAAATGTCTTTGGAAAGCAATCAAGCACACAATTAAATAGAAACAATTGATGCTAAAGTTTCCAAGGATAAGACCTATATGTTCAACTAAAATTCTTTTGTGTTCAATACATTGTCCTTCCTCGACAACAATGCCAAAAAACTTGATAACGCTTTCAGGTGCACTCACCCTCTGGTGGCTCACACAAGTGTCGTGTCGTATCATTAATATCGAATTTTTTAGTCCATAATGTCGATTCCACAAGAAACGAGGGAATTAGACTTAGGGAAAAATTCTAGCCTACTAGTTTTTGTTCTTAGCATGAAATTGAGATTAAGTTTTACAAACTACTCCGACTGAATTGCAAACTATTTTAAATGTTAATTCCTACAAAAATTTAACTTAACCAATTTGGATTGGTGAATATCAAGCTATAAAAATACCCACCCTTGTAATGATTTGAGTGTAGCATAGAAAATTTAAAGTGTTAATTGTAAATGTGGCTAATGACAAATAGAAGCAACTCTCTTCTTTAGCTTCTTCTGAATGCATAAAGAAGAATAGTTAAAACTACTTTGATTCCTTAAATCTCGTCTTGAACCCATTAAAGATTATTTTTCTTAACATTTGTATCTCCCTATAAAGTACTTGTGCAATACTCTATAGTTCAGTGTGATTAACCTAGTTGATTCTATCATAACTTTCCTGAGTTATTAGGGATCACAACACATTTTAACGACTCACTTGACCAAAATAAAAATTAAATAAAGTTCTAGAAGTTAATCATCAAATTTAAATACTTAAAAATATTTTTAAAAACATTTTGTTCTCACATACCCGCTACTCAATGATCACAACATAAGCTAAAGGGTACTACTCAAAAACCATGAGAATAAACCACAAAACTTCATCGAGAAAATAATGAAAATCTAGTATTTGATGTTTTTAAAGAAATACAACAATACAAATACTCAAATACTTATCTCCTTCTCCTTTACAAAGCTTTGAAGATGCTCCACCCAAAGAAATCATGACCCTTCTGCTACCATGAAGTCTCTTCTCCCTTTTATAAGATAATAAGTAAAACTTCACTGATAATAAAATTTTATTGAACAATATTTTTTAGAGCAATAGAGAAAATCTTGATAAAATTAGAAAATTATATGTTATAATGAAAGCAAAAAAGTCTTTTACTTAAGTAAGATAATTTTTAGTTATACATTTCATTCGATAATTCTAATGATTTTCTTATGATTCTCCTCACCCCATTCTTGTGAGTAGCGGCTCAGGTGACCTAGATGTATCAGACATTCAATTTCTTCTTTTAGGTGATATCTCTCTATTGAATGCCCCTTTATACGGTGGAAATGATAGTATTGAGATTGGTCTCTAACGTCGGGATGCACCGTTGTTGCAAGTATTATGTCTGGCAGGCATGTAGTAAGGCTCACAAGTACTTCAGTGGTGGGATTGATTGTTTCCCACATACAACACCAAGATAATGTCTGCAAGAGAATTTATGGAGGTAGAGTAATAAATTAACATCTTAGCGTTGCACGAGAACCCATCACACACTTAGGTAGTAGAAATTACGGGAAAAAATTCACACGAAAATTTTATGTGGAAAAACCTAGAAAGGAGAAAAACCAAGGGGCCTTGCTCAATTGAAACATTCTACTACGAGTTGGTGATTAAAGTACATTTTTTTGTCCCACAGGCAGGAAAGGGTTACACAACCTCCCAAGTTATAATGTTGGTGCCCGAAAGGACTTGTGGGCGATAACTGATGGTAACCGACAATTTCCATCAAGTGTTGGTCGACAATGGTTGGCAGCGGTTGGCAGGTATGAAAGTAAGTACTGTTCGTCGGGTTGTTGGTGAATAAGTGATGATGGGCTTCAACTCCTTCCCCCCCCCCCCCCCCCCCCCCCCCCCCCCCCCCCCCCCCCCCCCCCCCCCCCCCCCCCCCCCCCCCCCCCCCCCCCCCCCCCCCCCCCCCCCCCCCCCCCCNAGACCAAATAACAAATAAATAAGAAATTCATACCACTCTTGATCATATAACCCGAAGAGGTCTCCTTGATCATATGGTTTTCGATAGACATCTAAGTGTCTTAATGATGTCATAATTAAGCAATCTTAGGCTCATTGGATTCATCTTATCAAGGCGCTCAATTAAGCTATAAGATTATCAAATTCGAGATTCAAATGGCCTTCCAAATATGTTGTAAAAGCTTTCAAAAGTGGTGTAATGGCTTGATCTGAGCCGTAGTTGGCTTGGATTGGATCGATTCTGATACCATTAGGTCCTTCTCGTCAAGCAAGTCTGTTTGGCTATAAATTTGTTTTAATTAAAGTTTGAACATTTTTTGCTCAAAAGATCACCCCGAGATCTATGTCACACTTCAAGATTTGTGTCAGATTATGGATTTTAATGATGTATCGTATATATAAATACATAAGAATTGAATGTCAAGAAAATAGATATTACATTAACGTAATAATTGGGAATTTTGATTTTCATTATAGAGAAAATAAGTTCGAGACTTCGTATATTTGTATGTATATGAATGTAATATTTTACATAAAAAATACCCATCACGAAGCTCAAGGAAATCCAACGAATTAGGAAACAAAAAAAGTACAGCTAAGGAGGGCACACTAGAGGGAGACCAATGGGCTCGCTAGCAGAAGACCAACTGACCCACTCGTTTGACCAGGTGCAGTCCCCCTGAATCAGTGCTAGAGTTTAACCGATTGTAGGCAATCTGAATTAAAGACTAAGGCCAATCAAGCCAAACAAAGGCAATAACTTGCCTCTCGTCATGATTTGATACAAGTGAGAGTTCAAAATAGCCAGCCATCTCACAGACGCCGTATAAATTATTCATATGGAGCCCAAAACCAGCAATGAGATAACCAAAGAAGCATCTTGAAGGACTATTAAAGGTTAGCCGACAACCTTAATTCAACACAGTCGACATAAACTACTCATTTAGGGTGATTTACCATCAAGAAATGAACTACCTATCAGATTATGATGATTCTCCCTCCTCTTGATAGCCTAGAGTAGCAGACTGATAAAGCCAAGTTATGCTGAATCGAAAACTATCAAAGGTTAACCGACAACCTTGATTCAACATAGTCGAACAAGCAAGTCTTGTCAAACCGAGACCCACTGATTTCAGCAGACTAAGTCAAAGATAAGCTGAATTTATAGCCTATACATGTAAAATACATAAAATATCATGTTAATACATCATTAAAGCAGGGACAAATATATTATTTCACATATTATACTCTTTTCCTATAAATAAGAGAATTATTTTAGTAGAACTGACTAATTACTAATTGAAATTATTACTTATTATTATGCATTTTTTTCTGTCTCTCTTTTTCATATCTTACGCTGTATTACTATTCCTTCAATGTGATACATGGACATATATCATGATTCAACAAATATTAACTTTGCTCATATTCCGACTATTTTTTTACCCCACCAAACATCAATAAATGACATTATGTTCTGTAAGCTACTCTCAAAAAAACCAAATTAAGATCAATTTTCTTTTTATTCATATTTTTAAAAATAAGCTTTTAAGCAAATACAATATAATTGATGTCATATTCTCATTTATACTTTTTAAAACTAGAATTCATTATACGTGAAAATCATGAAATTGTCCTTAAGAGACATTTCTTGTCCTCGCCTTAGATCTTGATGAGCTAATGTTGTGTGTTAACAATAGGATACATTATTTCTTAAGTTTTGTATTACATAAATGTGCCAAATTAGTTGGTTAGTAATGATTAGTAGCTTTGTATTTCTATAAATAGTTCCTATTGGAGCACATTGATGAATGGAATGAAAAATGTACTTACTACTTACTTCTCTCTCTTTAAAATAGCGTTACTTCTTTTTTTTTTTTTTGGGGGGGTTGGTGCTCTCGTATTAGATAAACAAGTAAAATTAATCTGCTAATAAGCTAGGTGTGACGGCTATTACAAATTTTTATTTTTTTGAAAAAGCCAGACCTCTGCCAGAAAGCTGCCACCGCACCCAGATAGTTGCGGTGTGAAAATGTTGTTTTCAGTATTTTGAAAACGCATAAGATGTCAAAACTCAGTTTACCCAAACTAGTCAGATGCGCTGTCAAAACGTTACCACACCAAATAAGTTGCCCAAACGGACCTAATTCTTTGTCCGCTCGAAGAATTTATTAATTATTGTATTAGATTAATAAGTAAAATTAATTATTTCGTTAATAATGACTAGTAACCTTATATTTTTATAAATAGCTCATATTGGAGCATATCGAGGCATGAAATGAAAAATGTAGCTACGAGTTAGTTTTCTATTTTATGTAGTGTTATTTCTTTTCTTATTTTAGAAGTTGTTGACATTCCCAAATTATCATTTATCAATATTAAAGAAACAAATATATAATAAACAATATGTAAAATCTAAATTTAAGATTTTAAATTTAATTTTACAAATTTTAAATTTAAATATTTCATTAATATTTGTTTTTTTTCTTTGTAGATGAATTATTTTATATAAATAGATGAGAGAAAAATCTACATTGTGAAGAATTACTTAAATATAATATAAAATCATTAAATTAATTTTACTATTTTAATTATAATAGTTAGAAATAAAAGTATTGAAAGCAATCCTATATTTTTGTAAGGAAGCTTATCGCTAACTATAAATTTAAATTAAAATAAATTTACAAACATACCCCTCAATTTTTATGTATTTATAAATCTAGCACCTAAAGTTTCATATTCATATTTATAACACTTGGTATCATAAACAATGCCTTATAATGGTGATAATATTTTTGATGTGATATTAATATGCGTGCAAATGCTTAATTTAGATTATTAAGATTTTCTTAATTAAGTTTCATTTAGATTATTAAGATTTTATAAGGTTTTAATCAAGGTTGTGAAAATCGGATGGGACATCGAACTAGAAGAAGTAAAGCTTCAAGGTTCAATGGTTCAACTCTGGTTGAACAGAAAGTTGAACCAGATGATATAATATATATTTAAATTATTTTAATATAGTTTAAATAATGTAATAATGATATATTAATAGTATTTTTATTTATTCAACAAAAAAGTATTTTAATCTAAGGTAATATTTTTGAAAATTTTGAATAATATTCTAAATAAAATTTCAAAACATAATATGCTAGTTTTTTTTTAAAAAAATTTAAATTTCTATTTAGACCATCTGATCAAAATAAAAAAAATGTCAAAATTGAATAATATTTGAACTGATCGGTTCTTTATAAACTGGACCGGTTCACCGATTCAATCCCGATATTATACATTAACAGTTTTAAGCTTAGACCCAACTGATTGAATGACTCATTCACAATTGAACCCATCAAACCGACCAACTTGGTCTGATTTTTAAAATCATTTTTTTAATTATAAAAATTACGCTCGGAAAGTCACTTATCTTTAATTCAATGTAATAACTAATAATTAATTATTTAGTAAATATTTTAGTAATTAATTGGAATTATTAAATTTTAATAAGCTTATTTTCTTACCATTTGTGGCTGAGGAAATAATTTTATTTACTATTTTAATATATACTTTAATTAAATATTATTAACGCAATAACTTACTAGGAAATTTGATGTATTCATAGCAATTGCTATTGAATAAAATTTAATGAGGATAATTTTTTTTATTAATATTATATATATATATATATATATATATATATATATATATATATATATATATATATATATATATANTTATTTATACATAATATATATATTTCAATATTTTTTTATAAAAAAAAATTTAAAAATAAAGTCCGAAATTTGTTCTTCTCAAAATCTGCATGACTGCATCCAGATTCCTGAATTTATTTTTTTTTCAGTTATAACTTTTGAATAATTGTTCTTTCCATACATGTCGCTCTCGGCGGTTCAAATCTGGACTAGCACGAGGCGCGAGGGTATATACTCTCCACAGATGAAAATATCGATCGCCGTCGAACGGGGATCCGCCGTCGCCAATCTGATCTCTTTGGGATTCATTTTTTAATAGCTGCGGAGAGATCCAGATCCAAACTTTCATTGTCTTCGCCTTCCCTTCTCTGGTCTCATCAAGGTGGGGATGGGCTTTCGGTGAAGGAGTCCTCTGTGACCAAGAAGGAAGTTATATTTATTCTCAGAATAGATCTGGTGAGTTCGATCGCTTCGTGGTTGTTTGTATAGTCAATCTTGGTTTGAGGTGCGATCTGTGTGCCTATGGATTCGCGTCGTTCACTTGTTTGGATTCTGCGAGGTTTTTGTTTAGTACAGATTGATGGATTTGGCTGTTGTGTTAATCAGGGTTAAATGTTGCGGTTGTGAGGCGGTGTAGTTTCAGTGCGAGCGGTGGGAATGTTTCCTGGACTTGAGAGATTGTAGTTTTGATGAACCTGTTGTGTGGTTGACATGGAAAGAGTTCTCGATTGATCTTTAAACTTGCTTTCATGGCTTACGTATCTTAAAGTGGTGCATTTTGTTGAAACTTTTTAATTGCAGGAATGAAAGAGTTCCTGTCGTCCCCATAAAGTTCAGTAGCTTTCTAAGGAATTGCGTTGTATTAGACAGTTGGAAAATAGAATCTTACATGTAAGCATGATTTAACTTCTTTTAATAAGTATTGAGACGATTAGGGTGAGTCCTGGGTTTGGATAATGGGCAGGAGACGAAGGGAATTGGATTGTATTGTTGTGTATGATCTATTGTCACAATTCTCAACTATGGATGAAAGTATTTTACCATAAGATAGAAGGATAAGCTCCTGATTCTGTGAGCATCTCTTTGAAATTTGTTGCTATTGCTTTATGTTTCATCTAACATGAATTGTTTTGCATAAATTTCTTTAATGCAAAAAAAAAAAAAAAAAAAAAAAAAATCAATGAAAATATTGCAAGAGCAGGTCTTTTAAGAAAAAGAAGTAATCAAATAGTTTGCAAGATTTTGGACCCATGATTTATTTTCTGTAATTTCATTTCAAATTGCATATAAAACCTTAAAGGAGTGTAAAATGTGTTAGTGGAAAATGAAAGTTCAGAAAGAAAGAAAACAATGCATATTGCAAAGGATTGTTTCTTCAATTTTTTCTGACCATGTCTTAAATCTCTTGTTTATTTTCAAATAAAGTTTTGACCGTTAAAACATGCAGGTTGGTGTAAAGGAAAATGTGCTAAACTCAATGAAATTGAAAATTTTATATTCTATGATCAGCCACATTATTATGCATTGTAAAGTTTGAATTTAAATAAAATGATTGATCCAGATGGAAGCACAATTAGCATTATTCATAACTAGAAAAGCTTCTGGGAAATTAAGGGATCAAAATCAAAATCATTACAAGGCTACCTATTTTTTTCTGAATTCAAGTGTTTCAGTTTAAAAGCACATGAACAAGAAAATTAAATTTAACTAAAGAGAATGCTGGTTCAGCATATGGTACGAGCATGAAGGGGCAGTACAACTGAGGAGTATATCTTTTAAACGGTGTGGAGCATTGCAACAATGTGAAGCATTGTTTCTTGCTTTTTGCAGTCAGAAGAAGCCGTTATTATCAACTTTCTTCTAAAATATATAAAAGTTTATAATTTTCCAGCTACTTACATCTTTTTGGTCTAGTTTTAAATGCAGTCTGACTTTGCATGCCTGGGCAGTAAATGCATCTTGATGGCCGTACCTGTAAATTATTCTTCATTTCATCTGTAATTCTTTGTTGTACTAAGTTTCCCATGTGCAGTTTGGATTCCATGAAATGACTAACTTTTATAATTATGGATTGTGTTATAAGGGTTGTTATGGAATTTGCATCTTCTGGACTTCGGCAATAGCTGAAACCTAAAGGGAGTTTAATTTGAAGAATGGCACCTGCAAACAGAGCTGACAGAAAGGCAGCATTAGATGTAGCCTCATGGATGTTCAATGTTGTAACCTCTGTTGGCATCATCATGGTTAATAAAGCCTTAATGGCTACTCATGGATATAGTTTTGGTATGTTAATTACATAAAGTTTCATCTGCCAGATTTCTTTTGTATTAAATAGCAGAACTTTAAAATGCATCTAGGCTGCAGTAGCAATTCAGCACTTTTAACTCATATATTGGCCCTTTTTTTATTTTCGTCCGTTGTCTTTTTCTTGCTATATGTCACAATAACTTGTGAATTTGTCATTGCTCTTCCTTGATTCTTGCTATCTCCATTTTTTCATTTTTGTGAGGTGCATTGATAGGCTGCAGTAGTTTCCTGTGCTACCTTTTAAATGTTATGAATACGTTATATTTTAAACTTTTCTTTTTCTCTTTTCATGCCTTGTCAGTCTCCCACCTTGACTGAAGGAATCCTTGATAGGCTATTTTTCCAGTTCCATTGTGTCCAAAAAGATAAATATTATAGGATGTTTCTGAGCCCTTTTAATCATGCTGGGTTATCCATGACAAACAATACATTTTATAGGTGGCATATACATTATTGTGAACGACTATTCTAAAAGAAGCCTTATTAAGGCTTCTTATGTTGAGTCTAATGTGTCTCTTACATTTTTAACTGTCTTAACCTATAATGATAATTTATCTAGGTTGTGTAAATGTGCTGAGCATGAGTAAGCTCAATATCTGTTTGTGTTGGACTCATTCAAAATTTATTGTCAAATTCGGCTTAAATTTGAATTACTTCGTTAAATAAATGTTTGTGTTCAAATTAAATCATTTGAAATAGACTCGTTTTGTTTGTTTAAGCTTGAATTGGCTTGAAAAACCCCATTCGTTACAAAACTAAACCTAAAAAAACTATTCTTAAGTTTCCTATTTCAACAAAAGTAATATTCCCAAATAAAAATTAATTAAAGTGTACATGCCAAAATTGAAAGTTAAAACTCAAAACCTAATGTTAAGTAAAGAATAAATAAGAAAACTAGTCGGACCACCCTATAGATTAGAGTGCCCTTATAATACAGACTGAATTCATTGCGTTAACTTACTATTTGTTGTGTCCCTGATTCCACGTTAAATCAAGGTATTTATAGAATAAGCAGGCCACTATCAATTAAATATCAGAATGCCAAAATTATAGAACGACAAGAGATTCAAAGGCTTATGCTGTCGGGCCATTTATCATGATGAATTGCTAAAAAAAATTAATAACGATTAGTGATACTGTTTTATGGCTCTTTGAAGGTGTTTAGAAAACATGTTTTGTGGAGAGGTGGTTGTGCATGGCAAGTGGAAGATGATAATCTAGATCGACGAAGTTTGGATGGGGATAAGCATAATTCGACGGTTGTCCCAGCTGAAAATAGCAAAGAAGGCTCCGAAACAATCAGGTATGAAGGTCGAGGATGATCCGCTGCATGTTCATAAACAAGATACAGATACACCACTTGAAAAGGAAAGGATAAAATATTAAAGGTAGAAAATAGAGATTACAATCTTCCTAAACTCAAGACAAATCAAAAGTCTAAAGAAATAGAAAATATCAACATACAATAAATCCCTCAAATAAAAACCCAAATTCTAATTTAGGAGTATAAGAAAATTAAGCCCCACAAGGACCGACAATACCAAATAGATCCCTATTTTGACACGAATCGGAGCAAAATCCCACCATCTACCTCGTGGGGTTGTGGAAATCCCGCCAAAATTCTTTACAGGGACAGGGTCCGATTTTGTGACCATGGGAATTTATGAAATCCTGCATCCAAATACAAGATGAATGCAACTATAAATATCCATTATTTTTTTGGCACAATCAGTGCTCGAAGTGCATATAGATGGGTATTCTCTCGAGCTAAATCTCGAGCCATTAAATTTGCAAACCACTTCTTCAATTTTTCGTAATCAGTGGGACATATCCAATAAACAAGTCTGTTTGGGGGAATTAACTTTGAAATAAAATCTATAGCATGCTGGATTGCTCACAATGATAATCACCCTTGAGGGAAGTTGTTGGTCAGGATATCTAGTAACCCTCGACAGGGACTATCTTTTTTCTGGTTTCTGCTTCTTGTATTCACCACCTTCTAGAACAATCAATGTATCAACTTCTTGTACTCACTACTTTTTTGAACTATCACTGTTGATTCAGCTATTAGTGTCTTTTCTTCATCGGCTAGAAGTTGAGATTCCTCAATAAAGTTTTCTTTCTCTTTTGTGTCACTGCCCATTTCTTTAACTGCTCATTGCTCGGTGAAATAGATCGCCCTTCTGTTTGGACAATCAAGTGCCACATGGACAAAAACATGACACTCGAAGCATTTAGTGGCGGGGATAGATTTGGGAGTACTGGCAACTTTTACCTTTTCTCCACTTTGCACGATTTCCTCCTCTGGTTAGGTCGGCTTGAGTGCTCCACAGGGTGTACTATTGCTGCTTGATTCTAGGGTTGAACTTTGTCTATAAGGTATAGCGATCACCCAGTGATGTTGTTTCTCCACCTTTGAAGGTAGATTCAGAATATCTTAAAATGTCCAATAAGGTTGTAACTGTACCATGTTATCAATGGACGGTCTCTGTACCCCTAGATATCGAGTTAGGGTGTTCTTTATGAGTTCCACTAGCTCATACTTCAACATAAGCTGCTCAAACTCAGTTGTTTACTTCTTTATTGAGAGATTTTGCTGTTGTAAATTATGAAACCTCAAGAACATATCCTTTCAATAATGTGCTAGCTTGTAGGTATTTTTGTGCTATCATGAAGTGTACTCCTATCATATTGCCATGCTAGGCCTTAAAGCATTTAGAAAACGGGACCGAACTTGCCTGTTCTTCCATGAACTGATGGCCAGTCCGGTCCGAACCATATAAAAACCTTTATCTGTTTGTGAACCACTTAGAATGGGTTGAACCATCGGTTCAACCTGTAGACCAACGAACCAGTTTGTTGTATTTAATTCCAAGGTTCGTAATAAATTCCTTGGCAGACGCTTTACTTCCCAATTCTCATCACTTTGCCTTCTCGCGATTTATAAATGAGATAAAAGGTTAGCATATTTTAAATAATTACTTAGTTACAGGGGACTTGGAAGTTTAAAATTTAAAATATAAAAGAATTATTTTGAACACGTTTCACATTTTCAAATTTATGGATCTCAGAGGGCATTCAATGTCACTTTTTTTACCTTTTTTGTACTCTATTTCAAGTTTTTTATTTATATTTTATTTATATTATATATTTATCCAAAATTTTATTTTAATATGGTTAATGACTCCTTAGTCATTATTATTATACTTATAATTTTAAACTGTTTGTTTAAAATTTATAAATACACAATGAATGTGTATGTTAATTATATAAAATTTTCAATTCTTAATTGATATTAGTTTGTTTTTTTATATTTGTTATTATTACATCATTATTTTATCATTTAAATTATATTTAATTAGTATTTTTATTTATTACATCATCCGATTTAACCTCGGTTCAACCAATGAACCTTGAACCTTTCCTTCTTCCGGCTTGATGTCCGATTCAGTTTTCAAAACCTTGCCTAAAAGAATGTGACACGCATCCATAGACACGACGTCACCAAACATGATTCTAGAGCTTGTCTCCCATAAAAAACTCCACGAGGCACCTCTTATCAACATTGATTTTACTCTTCTTCTTCAATCAGGTCAGAAAATATAACTGAGAATGCTCCTTAGTAGCGACATGCCACATGTTCTCAACTACCTCTTTCTATAATTAGGTTGCATGCTTTCCTTTCCACAGTACATCATGTATGAGAAATAATGTGGCAGAGCCCTTGTTGCTCTCTCATGGGCTAAGTCTAGAGGGCCCGTCGGATTACTAGCATCTCTCAATCATCTGTGGGTAGCTGGTATTCCTCTCTATTCTCCTCCTCAAGGTCTTCACCTGTTGTCTCCTCAACTGCACATCTGCACCCTGCTGAGTAAAAGATATTATTCTCCTGTTTGGGCAATCTAATGAATGTGCCCAAAACCGTGACACTTAAAGCATTTTTTGGCTGTGATGGATTTGGGAGTGTTGGTATGCTCCACATTTTCTTCACATTGGACTTATTTCTTTTCTGTCGCTGTTGGCTTGAATGCTCATTTATGTGTGCTCTTGCTACTTGGTTCTGTGGATGAAGACTATTTGCAAGGTGGTGTGGATCCAACCAGGACGGGAAGCGTATTATACTTTTGTTGTTGACAGAGTCTGTCATGATGGATACTTTGACATAGACAGGAACTTTAGTGCCCCGTGCCACCTTTCTACAGACTATGAGAGAAACACTAGTAAAATTGGTCTTGATGATGCTATTGTCATGGAAGAGATAATATCTGAGACGGTACTACCCTCACTAGAGGAGTTTCAGGATTTTCTACTTTTCAATTTACCCCTAGATTGCCACCGTTAAGAGCAATCTAGATATTGTCATTTTAAACACGGATGAGAAGATTTTTAACTATCTTTAGAAGGCCATATGGAGTAAGGTGGGTACTAAATTTTAGTTTAGTTCAATAGCGCATGCACGAATAGTGGCCAGATTGGAGCGGTGAACTACAACTTTGGAAATTTACATAAGTGTTTTGTGAGAAAGAATAACCAGCAGCTGGATCAATTTCCTTTCAGGGACGAAAAAGCTATTCTTAGCCCGGGAGAATGATGCGGAACTTCAATTACGCATTGCGGAACTCCATATTTCCTCGGGATTGTAGGGAATTGTATTCGGGCAAAGGGACAAGCATAGTTTTCACATTTTTTCCTTCTTTTTTTTCTTTCTTTCCTTTTTTGATTTATTTTTTGTTTCCTTATTTCTAACCAGGGTTTCTTCCTAACATGGACTTTATATTTTGTTTTTCTTGTTTCGTTAGACTTTTGATGATTGTAATCTTTGTTTTATGCTTTGCAGAGTGCTTTATCATATCCCTTTTGCAAGTATTGTATCTACATCTTGCTCAGAAACAGATGGTGTTACATCCTCGCCTGTTCATATTTCGCCATTTGCTATTCGACCCACCATTTTCCAACCAGACAGGCTCCGAACACTTCCGATTTGTTGGCCAATAATAGACCTCACCCTCGACCCATTCCAAATGTCATCTACCAATTGTTTTCAACTGAACAACCATCATTCCTTGCTACTATTGTTGTTCAATAGCAGAAAGGGGCTGTCCAGTAGCAGGAAAATGTTTTAACAGCAGTAAGGGTCTGTCCAGCAGCAGGAAACTGTTTTTCCAGTTTTATGGGCCGCTGTCCTGCCGCCATTCATGTCGGAATTCAATCGACATCTTTCCTCTCACTCCCGATACCCATCCCATAGTATCTCTAACCCTCTTACACTTCGCAAACACCTTCTAGGAATCCTAGAACGGTATCACTAAGACTAGTGCAGTTTTTTGCTTTCGCACCGGGGACAGAGGGAAGAGAGAAATAGAACTACTTAAGTTGAGGCGGTCGAAATTGAAAAAAGGGTAATGGTTTAGGGTTTTTTATTTAGGTTTATATATAATTAGTGTTTTATATTTAGGAATCATCCAACGGTTTAGAATGAAATCAATGGTTTAGATTAAATCATTAATTTTTATGACATTTAATAGATATTTCAACTTGGATTATTTTTAATTTATGAGATTATAAGTATACAAATTTATGTTGGTAAGTTATTTAAATCGAGCACAACACTATTGAACACATATATGTTTGTGTTTGACCTTTTCATAATTCGAGCATAGAAAATTTGTTCATCTTCGGCTCACTTGATTCAAGAACGAATCAATCACGAACTCCTTAGCGAGCCGAACACAAATTGTTTGTGAACGATAAGCTTCTTTGACTACCCTATATGTAGGGACACCATTATTGTTTGCTTGCTTAGTATTTTAGTTATTCAAGAGAAGTGTCAATAATCCCTTAACTCTCTGTAATGGGTTATTTTAGTCCCAAAGGCTATAAAAGTGTCAATTTTGTCCCATACTCATTTAGTAGGGGCTGGAATAGTATTCCATGAAGATTATTTCAGTTCAGATTAAAAGAAATTCGGGAATTAATTTGATATTTTTATAGACTTTGAGACTAAAACGCCTCGTCTAAACAATCAGGGGACTATTTTGGCACTTTACCCCTAGTTATTCTGTAATGGCAGTTTTATGTTCTACTATATTGCACTCTCCCAATTTCCACGTCCATCTTTCCCTCATTTCCTCTCTGTCAATAACTTCTCCCCTTTTTAAACGTGGGATTGATTTTCTTTCAAACATTGACCTAAAGGAGCANCTCATCACTTTGCCTTCTCGCGATTTATAAATGAGATAAAAGGTTAGCATATTTTAAATAATTACTTAGTTACAGGGGACTTGGAAGTTTAAAATTTAAAATATAAAAGAATTATTTTGAACACGTTTCACATTTTCAAATTTATGGATCTCAGAGGGCATTCAATGTCACTTTTTTTACCTTTTTTGTACTCTATTTCAAGTTTTTTATTTATATTTTATTTATATTATATATTTATCCAAAATTTTATTTTAATATGGTTAATGACTCCTTAGTCATTATTATTATACTTATAATTTTAAACTGTTTGTTTAAAATTTATAAATACACAATGAATGTGTATGTTAATTATATAAAATTTTCAATTCTTAATTGATATTAGTTTGTTTTTTTATATTTGTTATTATTACATCATTATTTTATCATTTAAATTATATTTAATTAGTATTTTTATTTATTACATCATCCGATTTAACCTCGGTTCAACCAATGAACCTTGAACCTTTCCTTCTTCCGGCTTGATGTCCGATTCAGTTTTCAAAACCTTGCCTAAAAGAATGTGACACGCATCCATAGACACGACGTCACCAAACATGATTCTAGAGCTTGTCTCCCATAAAAAACTCCACGAGGCACCTCTTATCAACATTGATTTTACTCTTCTTCTTCAATCAGGTCAGAAAATATAACTGAGAATGCTCCTTAGTAGCGACATGCCACATGTTCTCAACTACCTCTTTCTATAATTAGGTTGCATGCTTTCCTTTCCACAGTACATCATGTATGAGAAATAATGTGGCAGAGCCCTTGTTGCTCTCTCATGGGCTAAGTCTAGAGGGCCCGTCGGATTACTAGCATCTCTCAATCATCTGTGGGTAGCTGGTATTCCTCTCTATTCTCCTCCTCAAGGTCTTCACCTGTTGTCTCCTCAACTGCACATCTGCACCCTGCTGAGTAAAAGATATTATTCTCCTGTTTGGGCAATCTAATGAATGTGCCCAAAACCGTGACACTTAAAGCATTTTTTGGCTGTGATGGATTTGGGAGTGTTGGTATGCTCCACATTTTCTTCACATTGGACTTATTTCTTTTCTGTCGCTGTTGGCTTGAATGCTCATTTATGTGTGCTCTTGCTACTTGGTTCTGTGGATGAAGACTATTTGCAAGGTGGTGTGGATCCAACCAGGACGGGAAGCGTATTATACTTTTGTTGTTGACAGAGTCTGTCATGATGGATACTTTGACATAGACAGGAACTTTAGTGCCCCGTGCCACCTTTCTACAGACTATGAGAGAAACACTAGTAAAATTGGTCTTGATGATGCTATTGTCATGGAAGAGATAATATCTGAGACGGTACTACCCTCACTAGAGGAGTTTCAGGATTTTCTACTTTTCAATTTACCCCTAGATTGCCACCGTTAAGAGCAATCTAGATATTGTCATTTTAAACACGGATGAGAAGATTTTTAACTATCTTTAGAAGGCCATATGGAGTAAGGTGGGTACTAAATTTTAGTTTAGTTCAATAGCGCATGCACGAATAGTGGCCAGATTGGAGCGGTGAACTACAACTTTGGAAATTTACATAAGTGTTTTGTGAGAAAGAATAACCAGCAGCTGGATCAATTTCCTTTCAGGGACGAAAAAGCTATTCTTAGCCCGGGAGAATGATGCGGAACTTCAATTACGCATTGCGGAACTCCATATTTCCTCGGGATTGTAGGGAATTGTATTCGGGCAAAGGGACAAGCATAGTTTTCACATTTTTTCCTTCTTTTTTTTCTTTCTTTCCTTTTTTGATTTATTTTTTGTTTCCTTATTTCTAACCAGGGTTTCTTCCTAACATGGACTTTATATTTTGTTTTTCTTGTTTCGTTAGACTTTTGATGATTGTAATCTTTGTTTTATGCTTTGCAGAGTGCTTTATCATATCCCTTTTGCAAGTATTGTATCTACATCTTGCTCAGAAACAGATGGTGTTACATCCTCGCCTGTTCATATTTCGCCATTTGCTATTCGACCCACCATTTTCCAACCAGACAGGCTCCGAACACTTCCGATTTGTTGGCCAATAATAGACCTCACCCTCGACCCATTCCAAATGTCATCTACCAATTGTTTTCAACTGAACAACCATCATTCCTTGCTACTATTGTTGTTCAATAGCAGAAAGGGGCTGTCCAGTAGCAGGAAAATGTTTTAACAGCAGTAAGGGTCTGTCCAGCAGCAGGAAACTGTTTTTCCAGTTTTATGGGCCGCTGTCCTGCCGCCATTCATGTCGGAATTCAATCGACATCTTTCCTCTCACTCCCGATACCCATCCCATAGTATCTCTAACCCTCTTACACTTCGCAAACACCTTCTAGGAATCCTAGAACGGTATCACTAAGACTAGTGCAGTTTTTTGCTTTCGCACCGGGGACAGAGGGAAGAGAGAAATAGAACTACTTAAGTTGAGGCGGTCGAAATTGAAAAAAGGGTAATGGTTTAGGGTTTTTTATTTAGGTTTATATATAATTAGTGTTTTATATTTAGGAATCATCCAACGGTTTAGAATGAAATCAATGGTTTAGATTAAATCATTAATTTTTATGACATTTAATAGATATTTCAACTTGGATTATTTTTAATTTATGAGATTATAAGTATACAAATTTATGTTGGTAAGTTATTTAAATCGAGCACAACACTATTGAACACATATATGTTTGTGTTTGACCTTTTCATAATTCGAGCATAGAAAATTTGTTCATCTTCGGCTCACTTGATTCAAGAACGAATCAATCACGAACTCCTTAGCGAGCCGAACACAAATTGTTTGTGAACGATAAGCTTCTTTGACTACCCTATATGTAGGGACACCATTATTGTTTGCTTGCTTAGTATTTTAGTTATTCAAGAGAAGTGTCAATAATCCCTTAACTCTCTGTAATGGGTTATTTTAGTCCCAAAGGCTATAAAAGTGTCAATTTTGTCCCATACTCATTTAGTAGGGGCTGGAATAGTATTCCATGAAGATTATTTCAGTTCAGATTAAAAGAAATTCGGGAATTAATTTGATATTTTTATAGACTTTGAGACTAAAACGCCTCGTCTAAACAATCAGGGGACTATTTTGGCACTTTACCCCTAGTTATTCTGTAATGGCAGTTTTATGTTCTACTATATTGCACTCTCCCAATTTCCACGTCCATCTTTCCCTCATTTCCTCTCTGTCAATAACTTCTCCCCTTTTTAAACGTGGGATTGATTTTCTTTCAAACATTGACCTAAAGGAGCAGCCAGTGACTGAGATTGATTTCCTCTCAGTCTTGCATTTTAAACCCATAATTTTTTGTTTATTTCTGTTAATAAAAAATGATAGATATTTTATGTCTCTCTTCAAAATTTTTCTTGACTAACTGCCAGTTTTTTTAATATTAACGTGCTTCAATTATAGAAATGTACTNCTGGGCAGTAAATGCATCTTGATGGCCGTACCTGTAAATTATTCTTCATTTCATCTGTAATTCTTTGTTGTACTAAGTTTCCCATGTGCAGTTTGGATTCCATGAAATGACTAACTTTTATAATTANTCTTCTGCTCCAAGCCAACAAGAAGAATCAAGAATAAGCACCTTCTTCTTCTTCTTCACTATCTTCTTCTTTTCCTTCTTCCTTCTTCTACTCTCGTAAGCCTCAAGAAGAATCCAAAGGAGAAATCTTCTTCCTGCGATGCCTTCGCAAAACCAGAGAATGGAGAAAGGAGGAATCGCGCGGGAATTTCTCTCTCGGCGGGCTTCTTTCGCACGCAGGGACGGGAGAAATCGCACGGACGGGGAGAGATAGCGAACGGGAGAAAGAGAGATAGATATGTCGCGAATAGGAGCGGTTCGCGTAAAATAGGAGCGAGAGAGACGGGAGGAGTCGCGACCTTTCGCGACAAAGAAGTAACGGGCAAGAAGCTTCGCGCGTGCGGGAGACGGGAGGCGGAGGCGGAGACTGGATCGCGATCGGGAGCCGAACGGGAGAGGAAGTGTCGATTCGCGAATAAGGGGAGGCAGGGGTGTCGTAATCGGGCTCCAGCCCTAACAACTCTTTCTAGGTTTAACTCAACCTTCTTAACATAAGTCCAATCTAAAACATCCGCCAACCAGATCATCAGATGGTAGACGTTCATTAGATAATTAAATAACACGCAAAATTCAGTTTAGTTGTTGCTTGTATATTAATATGCATCCATTTTTTGAGGTTTTTGTCCACTTCTTATCTCAACACGCACAAATTCCTATCATCCAAACAAGCCTTTTAGTTTTTTGGAACTAAGAGAAATTGTGAGGAATCAGACTATGAAATTTTTAATATTACTTGATTCAACTGATGTAGCTATGACCAATTTCTTTTCTTGTTTTAATATCGTATAATCTGCTTCGCTACATCAGGTAATGGGCAGCAAATCAAAGATCTTCATTGTTCTTGAATATGCTACTGGTGGAGAGCTGCTTAATAACATTGTAAGTAGCAGATCTAAAGTTTGCTGTTTTTGTAAATTTTGCCTGCTGCGAGCGGGCGGAGGGTTCAAGTGTAATCAACTTGAGCTATCAACATTGGTTCAAGAAATCATTTCGCGTTATTGCCGCAGTTTTCCCCCAACTGTATCCTCAGTGCACCGAGTTAGAATTTTGCGTGATATCTTGTAGCATATTAATTCGTTGGGCATGTACATACTTACCACACAATTCTTACACCTTAACATTCATATTTAGATGCATAACACTCAAATCCTTAACGTCACATCAAAAATGTCATCATCACGCTTTATTGCTAAAAGTAAAATACACCTTTGCATGCATAGGTTTATGACACCAAGGTGTTATAAATGTAAATATCAAACTTTGGGTGTAGATGTGTAAATACATGAGAATTATGTGGTGTTTATGTTAATTTTTCTCAATTCTTTTGTTGCAAAGTTTCATTATTGAACTTCTTATTTAACATTAACAAAAATTAAAGCAGTTTCTTATAGTTCTTAGCTATGTTTTAACTGTTCAACTTCTGTTATCATTTTCCCTTCTTTTTATATGTAAAAATATTCTGATTTCAATGTATATAAATGAACATGGAAGATTGATCATGGAAGAATGGGGGAAGCTGAAGCAAGGAGATATTTTCATCAATTGATTAATGCTATTGATTTTTGCCACAGCAGAGGGGTCTACCACAGGGATTTAAAGGTAAATTAACTGATGGTGCATGATATTTAGCACATCTTATACCACTTTAAACAGTTTGATTAATTATTATTATTAATTTTTAATTTTTACCTTTTGCAGCTGGACAATCTGCTTCTTGATGCATCTGGCAACCTCAAAGTTTCTGATTTTGGTTTTAGTACGCTTTCACAGAAAGTTAGGGTAATTATTATACTAGGAAGAAACATATATATACCTTTTGCTAATAGTGTTTTATAAAGCATAAAAATAAAATAATTATTAGGATGATGGTTTGCTTCACACTGCATGTGGAACTCCAAATTATGTAGCTCCAGAGGTTTGTATAGCTTTATGATCATTACTACTTTATATATTGAATAACTTAGGGGCTCTTTGGGATCACTTTTGATTTTTTTTTTTTTTTTTTTTTTTTTTTTTTTAATGTTTTACTTGAAATAATATATGTTTGGTATATCATAACATAATTTCTTATTTTTAGAAATACTCGATGATTTTTAGATGTTTTGAGTGTTTCTAAAAATAAGCTTATTTGTTTCTTAAAATAGAAAATAAAAATATGCAAAAAAGGTACTAAACAAATGAGTTTTAAAATAAAGGCAAAAATAAATTAAATAAAATTAAATAAATAAAGCTGATCCCAGTAAACAAACCCTTAGTTTTTTTAGATCAATTTTCTCTTTTAATTTTTGCTTTTTTTAAGAGACAAATTTGTTTAATGTATTTTTCACAAATTAATTTTTTTAAAAATAAATCAACTTACTTTTTCTAAAGCATTCATAACAATTTTTGGATGTTCTAAGTATTTTAGAAAGAACTAAACGTGTCTGAGCATACCAAACATATTTTATCTTAAATAAAAATATAAATAAAAAAAAATAAAGTTGATCACAAACAGTCCCTCACTAAAAGATAAATTGGCAACATGAATAATCTACCCCTATCTTTCTTTTTATTAAGGTTCTTAATGATAGAGGCTATGATGGAGCTCCTGCTGACCTTTGGTCATGTGGGGTTATCCTGTTCGTATTGCTTGCAGGATACTTGCCTTTTGATGATCATAACATAAGAAATTTGTATAAGAAGGTATAAAGAGAGAGTTTTTGGAATCCTAATTGTCCGGTTTCTTGTGCCTTCTCTAACATAATTTATGTGCTCATGCAGATAGCAATGGCTAACTTCACATTTCCTTCTTGGTTTTCTTTCGGCGCTAAGACATTATTGATGAGAATTCTTAATCCTAATCCAAAAACGGTCAGTATTTTATTTACTTCGACCTCGTTGTGCTTCGTCTTGGTAGCCTCTTCATAGCAACCATGAGGTTGATTGAAATAAATATTGGGAACGAAACAATCCGTTTAATTTCATTGGACTTAGGTTCAATTAAAAACTAAACCAATTCACATAATAGGATCACACAAATTCGAGAAAATCAAACAAAATTACGAATATAAGCGCGACAAAGATAATCCAAAAAAGCACGCAAGTATTTACTATAGAAAAACCCAAAGCAGGAAGAAACCACGAAGCTGCACCAACGAGAAATTTTTTTAACTTTAGAACTTATTTTACTTTCTTCTTGGCCAGTTGATTGTTAAAACCTTTTGTGAATATTGATATTCGGAAGGATTCTTTATGGAACAAAAGAGTTAACAACATGAATTCATTGGAATAGGGATATTGTCGTTGGATTCATGCAATCTTCTAGGAGACATTTTCTTATAGCAGTTCAATAGTATTAGGGAACTAAACGTAAGACTGTTATTCTTCCTCAGACCACCAAAAGTGGATAAGAAAGAATTATTCTCCTGACTGACACTAATTTTTGAATGTAATCCTTAGTCATTTCTATCACTAGATCAATTAAGGAGGGAAATTCTTAACCCCTGATTTATAAAATATTCTTTTTGCTTGTTAGGATAGACCATTTTTTTATAACTTTTGAATAGAACTAAAATTGAACTTGCAAATTAAACTCTTCAGGCTTAGGCTGAAAATTGTAGGCTAGAAATTTTTCTTGGAATTCATCTCATTCCTTATGGGATCGACAACCATACTCAAACTCCAGTACTACTAATACGTCACATAGTCTTGTGTGAGTCACCGTGCTTTGCAGCACTTGGTGTGTGTCATCTTCACAGAAATTCAGATCAATTGATTTCAAATCCTAAAGTTTATTTTTAGAAGGTAAGGACTTCATACCTTTCTAGCTCATATGGCCAAGCCTACGGTGCCATAGACATATATCCACCTTGTTCCCAACAACATCAATGAAATCAGTCATTTCATTGATCAGGTAAAAAGTGCCTTTAATGTTGTCCTGGTCAACTTCCACGAATAACCTATGAAAGTCGTCACAGAAATAAGATTTCTTTTCAAACTTGGAATATGTCTAACTTCAATAAGCTTCCATACTATTCCATTTGACAACCTGATATCAGCACCATCTTTATTATGATACTACAGGTCTTGTTATCTTCCAGATAAACCTTTTCTAGATCACTCTGAGTATAGTTTTTAAATGCATTTTTACTAGGGAAAACATGAAAAGAGGCACCTAAATCTACTATTTAAATTCAGTACTTATTAAGGATAATATTTGGTAGTCGTTTTAAATTTCACTAGTGGAGACATTCGTAGAGAGATTCATTTTTTGTCCTCCACCACCGGCTTTCTATGTTGCTTTGCAGTCCTTCTTGAAATGTTATTTCTTTCCATGTTCCAACATTCTTCTCTGTTATTTCCTCTGCTTGATCTGGACTTTACTCTCTTGGACTTGGATCTGCCTTTGTGAGTATTCATTTCCAAAATCTTTCCTCTGTTATCAACATTCAAGACAGACATAAAAATTCACCATTCAATGCTTTTCTGCAAACTTCTTCATTCAACATCAAACCTACGATGTTATCGAATTTCAACTTCATATTCCCTGAAGAATAATTCACTGTCGTGACCAAACCATCCCAACTGTCCGACAATGAAGACAATATCACCAGTGTTTTGACCTCTTCATCAAACTTGATCCTACATAATACAATTGACTAGTTACAATTTTAAAATTATTCAGATGTTTTGTCACATAATTGTCTTCCACTATCTTCGTGTTGAGTAGCCTTTTCAGTAGAAAAACTTTATTTGAGCATAAGATTTTTCATACATCTTGGTCAGTGTCACCATGAAATCCACCGTGGTGTTTTCATTTACAATGTTGAACGCAACAAATGAGGAAACCAACAACTACATTAAACCTAGTGTTGTTTGATTCAACACTTCAAATTCCTCCATAGCCATAGACTCAGATTTCTTAGTGATTCCTTGTAGTGACAAATGCAACTTTTTTTATACAACAAATCCTCTATTTTTATCCTTCAGAATGCGAAGTTCGTCCATTCCACTTTGAACCTTGCTTGTTTGACCATTGCTTCCGCTCGAATTGAATATCGCTTTGATACCACTTTGTTGTTGGGAATGAAACAATCCCCTTACTTTCAAAAGGCTTAGGTTAAATTTGAAACTAAACTACGCCACATAATAGGATAACACAGATTCGGGAAAACCGAAATAAAATTAGGAACAAAAGCGCAATAAAGACAATCCAGAAAAGCTCACAATAATTTAATGTAGACAAACCTGGGAATGAGAAAAAACCATGAAGTCATTCTACCAAGAAATTTCCACTATGAATCATAAAGTTTTATAGAAATCTCACTCATATTTCCTCTCTACAATCAAAAGAACTTACAAGATCTCGCTCCAATTCTTCCCTCTTAATCCGACAAGAGAAACACATGCAAAATTCTCCTCTTCGACGCTTCTCACTTTCACCGAGAAAATGTCGAAGAAACTTGCGCTTTGGAAGTTCCTCACTGGAACTCACATCTTCCGTTGCTCAAAAATGTCCCTTTAAATCGAATTAGAACTAATTGCACCCATCGCAGGAGCGACCGGAGTTTGGCGCTTCAGCGCCGGTCACTCGGAATGTAAATCAAAAACTTGAACTCTCGAACCCAAGAGGCAGGCACAAGGGCTCCCACAGTTGGGCGCAAGATCGCCCGCATGGGCACAGGGGCGCCCATTCACTAAGTGCAGAGGCGCCTGTAGCTTGGCACTAAAGCGCCAAGCGGTCAGTCTCCAGCCTGCTGCTATTGTGCTGCTCCAAATCAAGCTCCACACCATAACAATTAATCCATTAGCCTAGAAATAAATCTTCACACATTAACTGAACTATATGGTAGCCAATTTCAATCATTTATTATGTTGTTTTGTACGTTTAATCATACAATTTAATCATATTTTTTTTTGTTTTGATGATAGAAATGCAAAAAAAACAAAATAAATAATAATAATAATAATAATAACTAGAAATTCTTAAAATGGAGGTTCAATGTGGTAATAAAATTTTGTCATCTTCGACCCTGCCTCGCCATATATTATCAACTTTAAGTTTGTTTGGATGATGACAGAGGATAACTATCTCTGAAATATTGGAAGATGAATGGTTTAGAAAAGGAGACAAACCTTCTGTTCTCGATGGAAATTATGAAACCAATTTGAATGAAGTTCATTCTGCTTTCAAGATCTCACAAGTGAGTCAAATATGAGCATCAAGCCGAGGCCTTTCTTAATTTTCATGACTTATTTTGTGTTTTGCATCACTTTTTGTATCGAAATTCTTCTGATATAGTAGCTATATGTTCATGAATTTACCAGGATCACCATGAGACAGGAAACGAAGAACAACCAGCAGCACTGAATGCATTTGAGTTGATTGGCTTGTCAAAAGGCTTAAATCTTGAGAGCCTGTTCACCATAGAACAGGTACAGAGTTTCTCTTGAATTTTCATTCTTAAATCTCATTCCTGAACACAACATTATTATTTGTTTATTTCAGGCATTAAAGAGAGAAACCAGGTTTACATCAACATGTTCTGCCAATGAAATCATCAGAAAGATTGAAAATGCAGCAAAACCTCTTGGATATGACATTCACAAGAAGAACTATAAGGTGGTCTAAAAAACTGCTTATGAACCAGTTATACTTAAAGCTTAGGAAACAAATAACCCGGTTACAAGGACTGGTGTGAAAAAGCATGTTTTCAAACATTTTGAGTTTTTCACATTTTAAAGTTCGGTTTCTAAGCTTTATGCGAAGTTCGTTTGTCGGATAGTTCTATGTTATTCAATGCAAATAACTTATTTAAAAAAAGCAATGTATTGTGACATATGAGCTATATTTGATGGCTATGGTGCTTTGTAGATGATGCTTCGAAATGTGAAAGCGGGTAGGAAAGGAAATCTCAATGTTTCGACGGAGGTTTTAGAAAAAAATCTCATTTTTAGTTTCTATGGGATTTATAATCTTGTTGACATGAATTCTAAATGTTCAGGTATTTCAAGTGGCCCCTTCCTTGCATATGGTTGAGGTGCGTAAGGATAAAGGGGATACACTAGAATTCCAAAAGGTATATTTTGACTTGCCGATTCAACAATTATTCATTTACATGACATATCCTAATGAGCATTTTTTGGGTATTATGTTGAAAATAATCATTTTAACAAGATTTTGGAGCATAAAATGCATCAAAATTTGAATCTTGTTTATTTTGACAGCTTAATATGAGAGCATCTGTTCATGCTCTTCAAAATTATTGCTTATGAGAAAAAGCTTTGTAGCACTTTCAATATATTGGGGAAGTCATCTGTTAGAAATTTAAGTTCATTAGAATTGATTTTAGTTATAGATTGGCTCTGTCGAACACTTCGCTCGGTACAAAGCATTTATATGGTCAAAAATGTAATTTAATTTTTGCACTCTAAACTTGAAAGCCACAAAAAATAGCATACTGATTGTTATTTGTTTGCTGAATAAGTGCAGTTCTATAAAACATTGTCTGCATCACTCAAAGATGTAATTTGGATGTCCGAAGAGGATTAGCGAGCCCAACCTCCCAAATTATGAGTTCAGAAATCATTCTGCTACCGTTCAGAAAATTCTCCTTGCATATCTGTTTTTTATTATTTATTATTTTATTTTATTTTATTTATTTATCTTATTTTATTTTATTTATTTACTTTTGCTTTAAATAATTATAAATTTTCAAAAACTTGCTCAGGGGATGATGCTTGTAATTAGGGAATTACAAGCATACATGTCCTCTGATGCAGATATGCATTCTTCTCATATGGAAATTGTTAAAGACTTTGTTTGTAAGATTGACAATGGAAAGTAATGGTGTCATTGAAAAGTCCCTTTTTTTTCCCTTATCCAAACACCTTTCTTCTGGTTAAAAGTATTGAACAATTTGATGTCTTTGTTTGACTTGATGTGATTATTATCTACAACAATATGAATAAGCTCTAGCTTTTTAATGCCATAATTTTATTTTTATTTAATTTATTTATTATCGAATTGAATATGAGTTAAATATAAATAAGAGATCAATTTGTTGACTATTAAATTCTTAGACAATTCTTCTTTTGATGGATTCATTTTTGAAGGAATGAAGTTTGATCTTCAGAACTTCGTGTCCAAAACACATGATTGTATTTTTATGGGTTGATTTTAATATTAACAAAAACTAATATATCTATGCTACAACAACAAAAGACATTTATCCTACTAAGTGGGTTCAGCTATATGTCATATTTTCATTTAATTCTAATAGATTAAGATCATTTTTATATATCTTAAGCCCAAGTCTTTTTAGGTCTACCTCTGTCTTTCTTAACATAAGTCAAATTTAAAATATCTACTCTCCAAACTGAATCATCAGATGGCCGGTGTTTAATGTGACCAAATCTTCTAAGATGAACTCTCTAATCTTGTCAGTCATTGCAGCAACACCTACTTTATCATGAATTTATTCATTTCGCATTTGGTCTCTAAGTGTCGAGCAACTCATCAACCAAAGCATTCTCATCTCAAAAAACACTTAACTTTGTGTTATGCTTCTTTTAAAGCCCAACATTTTGTGTCATAGCGCATTGCATGTCTCACCACCATGTTACATATCTATACTATTATTATAAAAATGGATTGTGATTTTTTGCACATCAAATTTTGACATCATTTTATTTACCAACTCTAACTCGATCATTCATTTCATTCGTATTCTTTTCAACAATTTTTTTTTTCAGACATTTTCATATATACAACACACGTTTGATATATTCAACACATTATATTCATATTTATATGCATATCACTCAAAATTTTTAATTTCACGCTAAAAATATCACCATCACTATCATTTAGAAAAGAAGTATGCATTTTCATGCAAGGATTTAGGATGCTAAAGTATTGTAAGTGTAAATATCAAACTTCTGATGCCAGTTTTTTAAATACATGAGAATTGTGGTATATATGTAAATTTCCCTTGTTTCAAGCTAAATGAATACTCAACTTTAGATTGATGAAATTTTTCATTTTATTTTCAATCAATGCCCAATTAGTTCTTAGACCAATGTCACTTCATATCCCTGCCTGCCTCTTCTACTTAGAGGTGTGCTTATTCCTGCCTCATTTATTTCTAATTGCTCAATTTCTAAATGACTAACAAAAATGGAAGAGATCTTGTCACAGACTTTTGTTGTGGTAGAGTGAACGCTCGAAACGGACATCATGAGATTCATCTGTTATTTCAACCAATATGCTTATACATTCGAACACAAGTCGCACAAAGTTGAGCCGTCTTTCTCTCAAGCCAAATCATCATATTTCATTGTTCTTTGTAGGGCAATTGTCATCTTTCATTTTATTTAGGTTAGATCTTTAAGTTGTGAAAAAGTTGCTCCTTTTTGTCAAGGAGAAAAGCTAGACCTCTTTTTTTTTCTTGACAGGGTGAGTTCTTAAATTTAACATTTTGAAAAATTTTAACTTTATTTTCAATCAATATGCTACACATTCAAGCATATGCTATACTTTTTACTTAAAAGCTCGTTTAGTTTCATCTGCAAAGCTTCCCGTCTATTTTTAACATAAGCTTGTAGGTCTTGTCGTCCTTGTTTCTCCATCAATTTTTCTATCTATCTATTGATCACCAGAATTGAAGATGTTGCACGCAGAGAGCTTTTGATAGCACTAATTAGGGTTGTCAGAACGGCTCGTTGTTTACGAACAGCTCGTGTTCTGCTCATAAATAAGTTCATGTTCGGTTCGTTCGCTAAGTTAACGAGCTAAACACGAACAAAAAATTTTTCGTTCATGTTCGTTCGTTTTGGCTCGAAATACTACTCTTCAATTATATATACATACATTGATGAGTAGTATTTTTAAAAATTTTAATTGACTACAAGGCTATAAAGATTTATAATCAATTAAAATTGTTAATTAATAAAATAGAATAAAAATTATTAAATGTAAAATTAATTTTGTTTTAAATACGAGCTGATCAATAGATTCAAATGATGTTTTAAATATATAAATGATATTTTAAATAGATTCAAATGATAAAAAATGTATTAAATATAATACATTAGATTCACATGATGTTTTAATATAAAAAAATAATTTTTAAATATTGTCTCAATTCTTAACATCTTACGGCTACGTGATTAGAGTTGTAAAAACTACTTTTTGTTCATGAACTGCTCGTGTTCGGCTCGCTAAGCAAACGAGTCGAACTCGAACACACTTTTTGAGCTCGAAATATAAACGAGCTGGCTCGCTCATGTTCGGCTCGTTTACACCCCTAGCACTAACGGATAAAATGCAACAAACTAATTTGTATTCCTTCAAACTCAATTAAAAGAGAGGTTAGGCAATTATTTATGAAATTGCAGTGATTCAAACAACAACAACAACAGCAGCAACAACAACAACAACAAGCCTTTGTCCCACTAAGTGGGGTTGGCTACATGAATCCTTTGTCTCCATTGTGTGCTATTGAGTGTCATATTTTCATTTAATTCTAATAAACTAAAATCCTTTTTTATACAATAATTCCAAGTGTTCTTAGGTCTAACTTTATCTTTCTTAACATAAGTCAATTCTAAAATATCTATCCTTCTAACTGGATGATCAAATGGTCGACGTTTAGTGTGACCAAAATACTCTAAGATGAATATCTTTAATGTTGTCTGCCACCGAAGCTGCACCAACCATATCATGGATATAATAATTTCACATTTTTGTCTAAGTGTTAAGCCACTCATCCACCTAGGCATTCTCTTCTCAACAACACTTAACTTAGTTTTATGCTTCTCTTTTGAAGGCCAACATTCTACGTCATAGAGCATCGTGGGTCTCACCACCATCTTATAAAATTTACCTTTTAGTCTAAGCGGTATTTTTCTATCACACAATAGGCTCAATGCATTCCTCTACTTCAAACAACCAACTTTGAACAATAAACCCAAGATACCTAAAATGTTCACACATTTTAATGATTTGATCACCCATAGTGATAACGCTGCCACTAGAGCTACTACTACTAAAATTACATTCCATGTATTCGGTTTCATCTATACAAAAACAAAGACCTTTAGACTCCAATGTAGACCTCCATAATTCAAGTTTTGTTTTTAACTTTTTCTCTAGTCTTATCCACAAGAAGGATATCATTAGTGAAAAGAATAAATCAAGGTATTTTCTCCGTAAATGTCTAGTAACAACATCCATAACTAAAGTAAAAAGTTATGCGCTTGAAGTTGTTCCCTCATGTAATCCAACTGAAATAATAATAATTAATATTAATATTAATAATATTATTATTATTACTAATAAAGAAAGTTTAATACCACAAAAAGTTATGGGAAGACAATTTAAGGCAAAAGCAAGCAAACTTAAATGAGCTGGAATTATATAATATATATATATATAAAAGGATATGTTTGTTTGAGCTTATGCACGTGCTTTTTATATGTGAACTTGTACGTGTTTGCCAAGGCATTGAAAGTGTTGAGTTTTGTACGTTTTTTCAGTTATTTCCGGAGGACGTCTATAGAGGTAGAGTAAAATACTGAAAGCATTGTCAACCTTTTAAAAATAATACAAACCACATATATACATGTATATAGAACAAAATTCATATGAATTTACACATCTAACACTTAAATTCACATATTTGCACATATACCCCTTCTACTTCAAAAAGAAAGTCAGTGTTATTTCAAATAAATTAATGTCAGTGTTATTTCTGAGATGATTTAGAAACTATGCTGTTATGCAAATAAATATAAATATGTTAGGAAGAGATTAATTTTCAAAAATATCACTTTTGCTTACTTTTTTTAAAAGTTACATACACAAATTTATATGTAGATTAATGACATAAGAGTACTATAAAAATATATATATAAACTTAGGTATAGACATGTAATACATAAAAATTATGCGTTGTGTACGTAAATTCAGACCAATACCAAAGCAGTTGAACAAGAAAAGTGACAAAATCGCCATACCCGATCGAACATGAATGCTTTAGTCATGCTATTTTTCTTATGTATTTATATGTCAACATCTACATTTTACTTTTTTATATTTATATTGTTGGGATTTTTTCTTTAAGATTCCCAAATTAGTTAATGATGGGAATTAAATTTATTTCTTTAGAATTCCCAAATTAATTAAAACTCTAAATTAATTTCAATACCCTTTGGAATTCCCAAATTAATTTCAATACCCTTTGGTATTCCCAAATTAATTTCAATACCCTTTGGTATTCCCAAATTAATTTCAATACCCTTTGGTATTCCCAAATTAATTTCAATACCCTTTGGTATTCCCAAATTAATTTCAATACCCTTTGGTATTCCCAAATTAATTTCAATACCCTTTGGTATTCCCAAATTAATTTCAATACCCTTTGGTATTCCCAAATTAATTTCAATACCCTTTGGTATTCCCAAATTAATTTCAATACCCTTTGGTATTCCCAAATTAATTTCAATACCCTTTGGTATTCCCAAATTAATTTCAATACCCTTTGGTATTCCCAAATTAATTTCAATACCCTTTGGTATTCCCAAATTAATTTCAATACCCTTTGGTATTCCCAAATTAATTTCAATACCCTTTGGTATTCCCAAATTAATTTCAATACCCTTTGGTATTCCCAAATTAATTTCAATACCCTTTGGTATTCCCAAATTAATTTCAATACCCTTTGGTATTCCCAAATTAATTTCAATACCCTTTGGTATTCCCAAATTAATTTCAATACCCTTTGGTATTCCCAAATTAATTTCAATACCCTTTGGTATTCCCAAATTAATTTCAATACCCTTTGGTATTCCCAAATTAATTTCAATACCCTTTGGTATTCCCAAATTAATTTCAATACCCTTTGGTATTCCCAAATTAATTTCAATACCCTTTGGTATTCCCAAATTAATTTCAATACCCTTTGGTATTCCCAAATTAATTTCAATACCCTTTGGTATTCCCAAATTAATTTCAATACCCTTTGGTATTCCCAAATTAATTTCAATACCCTTTGGTATTCCCAAATTAATTTCAATACCCTTTGGTATTCCCAAATTAATTTCAATACCCTTTGGTATTCCCAAATTAATTTCAATACCCTTTGGTATTCCCAAATTAATTTCAATACCCTTTGGTATTCCCAAATTAATTTCAATACCCTTTGGTATTCCCAAATTAATTTCAATACCCTTTGGTATTCCCAAATTAATTTCAATACCCTTTGGTATTCCCAAATTAATTTCAATACCCTTTGGTATTCCCAAATTAATTTCAATACCCTTTGGTATTCCCAAATTAATTTCAATACCCTTTGGTATTCCCAAATTAATTTCAATACCCTTTGGTATTCCCAAATTAATTTCAATACCCTTTGGTATTCCCAAATTAATTTCAATACCCTTTGGTATTCCCAAATTAATTTCAATACCCTTTGGTATTCCCAAATTAATTTCAATACCCTTTGGTATTCCCAAATTAATTTCAATACCCTTTGGTATTCCCAAATTAATTTCAATACCCTTTGGAATTCTCAAATTAATTTCAATAACCGTTGGAATTCCTTAGTGTTTTTAAGAGAAATAATTTTCAGAATGTGGTTCATATAGTGTCTAAGTTCAACACATGAATTTAGTAACATTCCATAATGTGGTCACATCCATTGAACTCTGTGATGGGTAGAGTTCTATAAATTAGATGTGATGCTTGCTGTTTTGGTCCCTAAGCTTGCTCCTCTTCATTTTATTTGCACCATCGGGTTGTGAGTGAGAAAAGCTTAGAAGATCTATAACAGAAAATTTGTCGTGTGAATTGTGAGTGTCGACTCTGTTCGTTTAAGTTATGGCTGGAGGTATGTATGATCCTATCTTGTTTCCGCTTATCGATTTCAAAATTAATTTTGTAAATCGAATATGGTATTTAGAATATTTTACATTTGGTATCAGAGCCTTGATTAACCTCTGCCTTACTTACTATGTTTCACTCTATTTATGCTTAAATCTTGGTTGAGATATTAAGGTTAATGTTCGTTCTTATTGCCCGTTTTTGTGAAAATGTTTTGATTTTGGGGCATTAGATTTTTGACGTTGTTAATCCAAAATAAAACTGGAAATCATGTTGAAATTAAGTTTCTAAGCTTTTTGTGATTTGAACCATTGATTTTGGCTGAGAAACCGTTAAGTTTCTCATTCGGAGCCGCGAGTCTGAACCGGGTCTAGATGACCCGGCTGAAGGATGAAGACGAGCCAAACGACTTGTCGTCTGGGCGCTGGTGAAAATGACGTGTCGTTTTCATTCGGCAAAAACCAGCCTCGTCATGCAAAACGACATGTCGTTTCGAGTCAATAATATTTATGCACTGTTATTCATTTTATTTGCATTATTTATGATTGTATGCAAATGTTTAGCTCTTAATAAAGAGTTAATTAATGTTAGTTGATTCATGTAATTTTAATTAATTAGGGAATAGCCACAGCATCTTTAATTAATTAAAATTGTATATTAAGTTAAAGAATCACATTAAAACATTAGTTGTAATTAATCATAGGAGATATAATGAAATCTACCCACAAGAATTTTGTTATATTTGTATGTTTAATTAGGATGAAATATCAACTTATATTTCTTAATCTACCCACAGGAATTAAGAAAATGAATATAATTTGATAGTTTTATCATAAAGTTGTCAAATGAATTTATTTGAATAGAATTTTTGCTCACAAGCAAGTTTTATGTCACTAGATTCATCGATTTGAGCATGATTTACATTGGTAAAACATAATATTTTGTTTTCTGGCCTCAAAAATAAAATAATAATAATAATAATAAGCTTGTATTTTTAAATTTTTTGCAATTATTCAACCTTCAAACATTTTTTATTTTAAGTGTGATATTCCCGAATTAAAGGGTGATAACTATAAGGTGTGGAAAGAGAGAGTTCTTCTCCATTTAGGATGGATGGATATTGATTATGCTATAAGAAAAGACGAACCACCTACCATTATTGAAACCAACATTCCAGATGCTATTGATCTTTATGAAAAATGGGAGCGATCCANGACGAACCCCCTACCATTACTGAAACCAACATTCCAGATGCTATTGATCTTTATGAAAAATGGGAGCGATC
>JXCR01125484.1:2114-31324 GCA_002079205.1 Phalaenopsis hybrid cultivar
AAGGGCTAACATCTACACTTCAGCACCCAAACAATAGGACCGAATTGGGGATTTTAGTCTGTCACTCTAAAATCTCCAATTCTACACCTGATAATTTTATTTCTCTATTTATTTGCACCCAATTTCCAAGGGCTTTGACCTCCCTGAATCTTGGATGTAATCTTCACTTTAGTTGTAAAACTCAACATATTTTAATAAATCAATTGGCCAGATTGAAAGTAAATTAAGATCAAAGTAAAAAGATCATCGCAATTTCTTTAATATTTTTATGGCTCAACCAATTCAAATCACCATTTCACAAATCTCAAGATAAGGAAAAAGACAGAGAAAACTACTCAGAACTCATGGAGAAGACACAACAAAACTCGAAATTCATATATAAAAGCAAAGACATACAAACTACAATAAGTAATTAACACTTATCTATAATTTCTCCCCAAGCAAACTCTTCAAAATTCCTCTAAATCTCTTCCTTTCTTTACAACACACAGAATTCCTCTTCAAAGTGGTAAGGAGGAAGAAATCTCTCACTTTCCCTCCACTCTCACAATCTCTCGAAGAATTCCTCACAATTAGACACTCTAGCAAACTCTCTACACACTAATGGAACCTCTCTAACCTCCAGGACCACGAGAGCCTCTAGAACCTCTTCCATTCTTGGCTAAAATCTTCTTTTAAAGTTGTGGATGAGTTTTCCCAAGAGTTGCCTAAGCATCCCTCCAAAATTCGTCCATCATCCATGAATTGTTGGATATAACCGTCGATCTCGCCGTCGGTGGCCTCGAGGGCGCCGTCAGCGGGCTTTCTAAATCATTAAATCTGGAGTCTCAGGAACTTTTCGTCGTCGGCACCGTTGGGCTCGCCCTCGGCGCCCTAGTTAAAATCTTCACATTTTGGTCCTTTTCGCTCCAAATTCGCTCCTTTTTGCATCTTTTTGCTCTATGACTCTAATTCATCATACCTACAACAAAACATCAAAAATATCTTTTTTTAAAAGTGCAATATCATTAAAAAGAGTATAAAATGTGTATGAAAATCTCAACATATTTTCCTTTAGTCAAAATCCCCTAAACTTAACTATTACTTATCCTCAAGTAATTTTAGTACTATGTAAAGGTTATGATCTATTGTAGTAAAGTTTTAATTCAGAAATACTATAAGTTTGATATAAGTAAATACCATAGTGAGATTTTCAGAAAAATTTCAAGTAATAAAATTAACTCTCTAGCTACAAGATTATCTAGTCATCAAGTTCAAGAGTTTTAGTCTTCTATTCATTTCAATAATGACTATATGTTGTAATATTAAGTCACTTAGAATATTCAAATGATAGGAACTTCATGAGAACACTACTAGTAAAAGATCTAATCCATAAATATAAGTTCAGGAATGTATTTAGGTTTTCCCTTTAGGTAGGTCCAGTNATGTATATTTTTTTTTCTTTTCAGGGATTGTTGTCAATCCTTTCTTTTTCCTTTTTCAAGCGAGGATTACTATATCTGGATAGCCTTTAATGATTTTGAACATCATCTTTCTTTCCCTAAATTTGAAACTAAAAGCATTCCCCTACCTTATAAATATCTCATAGCTTTTATATCATTGAGCACTAATATTTTCTTCTCAAATGAATTTCCAGATTCTTAATACTTCAAAATATAGTTTCCTTTACTTTAAATAGTTAACTATAGTCTTATTCTCTTATACTAAATACCTTTAATCTACAAAATTAATTTTCATTACAAAAATATTCCTTTAAATCTATCATAATATTTAAATATCTACAAAATATAGTTGTCAGAATTAACTTCACTACATAAAATCATATTAATAATTTTTGAAAATATTAAAATAGAGAACATCTAATTGTTAATCTTTTTCTTCCCTCCCCCAAACTTAAATTTTTCAATATGAAATGATACGAGTGGAAAGAAAAATTCTAAATATAATCATACCTCAGTATTTTAAGCATTTCATCATTCTGAAATTTTTGCAATTCTTCTCAAAATTTCTACTTCACCTGGTCTGTAACATTAGGAGCTTTTTACACATATAAATCACATTTTCATCATTCTGAAATTTTTGCAGTCTTCTAAAAATTTCTACTTCACCTGGTCTGTAACATTAGGAGCTTTCTATACATATAAATCATTAGAAAATTTGCTAGGTAATGAAATTTTGAAATAAGTCCAAAATTAAACATTAAACAAACACAACAATTCACTAACACATCCACAATACTAAACAAAACAATTACAATTAAAATGCAAAAATATGAAAATCACATCACATTACAATTCACAAAGTACTAATCAACATCCATTATCCTACACATGCAAATTTTAACTACACACTAACACAATTATAAAAATAATTAAAAATTATCCAATTACAACATAACAATAAAAAGGAAAGGATAAACAAACATTTGTTTCTATTACAAAAATTACAAAAAAAAATAAAAAAAAAAGTACAAGTACAAGTACATCAACTACATTCAGATATCAAAATCTCAAACTATTTCTTCACCTCCTTGGTCAGCGGGTGGATTGGGCTGATACTGAGTATATCGGGGGAACTCAAAAAAAATAACATCAGGCTCACCTCTGTAGTGTCGGGTCTGAGCTTCATAATAAGCTATCTTAAAATTTGAATGTCTCTGAAGGCACTCACTATCATAATCATGTCATCGTTCTAAACCTCCAATCCTTTCATTTATTAACTCTATACTTTTTCGCTACAAGGTCAGTTCATTCATCAAATCAGCAGAGTACGGGAGCTAGAAGAAGGAAGGTCATAACTTGTAAAGGGGACATCTCTACTAGTAGAAGGTTCTTGACTCCTACTCCCAGTTCTCCATTTTTTTGTGGGATTCATAAGTCTTCAAATTAGCTTTACTAATGGGTTTCATAGGGTAAACCCATTCCTCATCATCTCCAGCTTCCACTCCAGAAAGTTGGCAAAGTGCATAAATGAGGCCAGGATGTCCTAAACCTCCACTTATTTCATTCCTTGTCGTGGTCAATATATTCTTAAAAATAATTCTCCCCACATTTATTTTTCTATTACTCTGAATACAAAAATTCAAAATAGCTCTATCTATTGTTACCTCACTATGGCGATAGGTCGGTAACAGAGTAGAGGAAATAAAATAGTGCCACGCTTTAGAGGTGTCATTCAGGAAGCAGAAAAATTTACCCGTTCTCGTTGCTTAATCTTCCACGTTCCTTTCCCATCAGTAAGAAAGTTGATCACAACATTCAGGGGGCCTTCCATCGTACTGAAGGTTTCATAATGGTAGCTATAAGAGTCTGGGACTTTGTAAAAGGAGTTAATGCGGGTGACATTAAACTCAACAGAAAATCCCAGCACTTGAACGATTCCATCCTCATAATAGAACACATTGACATAGAATTCTTTCACAATATTTGCAGCAGCCTTATTGGCGGTGTAACAGAAGTTTTCTCACCTCTGCTTGGTAATAATTCGTTCAATTTCTCCTCCCGGACTCTCAAAAACTCGATCTTGTATGCATTTCTTTCCCTCAAACACTGAAGTAAACCTTGATTGAGCCATCGCATTGACAGACTCGTCAAACTCAAGTCATCTCTTTTGTCGTGGATCCATTTCAATCTAATCAAAATTATAGAAAAATTCCAAAATATACGTCAAATATGTAAATAATGAATTTTAAGAGTGATTCTAAGAGTTCAAAACTAAGTTCTATGAATTTCTTCCCAATATTTTCTTCACATTCTCAAATTTTTCGGATCTCCTCAATGTGGAAGAAATTCATGGTGAAAACCAAATATTTTTATTTTGGAGTGAAGCTCTTACCTAGAGATGATCAAATCTGGTGTCTAAATACCTTAAAATTGCCCCCAAATCCAAGTTCTCTCAAGCCCTAGTTCAAAAATCACGTTTTTTAGAGGAAGGGGATGATGAATAGTGGTAGTTGACTGGTCAAAATCACGGTTAAAGGTGTTTTTTTAGGATCTCGCCGTCGGTGAGGTCTTCGGCGCCGTCGGCACGCTCTATTCAAATTATATCCTAAGTCTCGGGAAAAGTCTGTCGTCGGCGGCATCGAGGGCGCCGTCGGCGGGCTCTATTGATTTGGTTCAATTTCCATATTTTTGTGATTTCAATCAATTTCAAGCCTCAACAACATCTGTTCAATCATTATAGACATAATTTTAAGTGATTAAATGATGTACTATTAACAAATAAACTTTCACAACACAAAACATCACAATTATATATAAATTCCAAGGAGTACAATATGTGTTACACAACACACCTAAGTTTGATATTTTCTCAACCTTAATACATTAATTCAACGTCGCAATCCAAACCACAACACTCAAAATGCTGAAAACAAACATCCTATGCTCAGTCTCAACTATACAGAGATCTAAAAGAATGATTCTAAAGCAAAGCAAATGCAAAGTTTAAATCAAATTACACACATAGACAGACAGGTAGCAATGTAATCTACTATTCATCAGATTCAGTGCTAGATTCTCCTCTGAGATCACCCATTAATTGCACATGAACGAAGAGGTTATAGAAGGGTTGGTATAGAAATTCTTCAGTAGAATCCTCTTCTATCAATTTCGTCCTCCTCGTCAACCGTATCAAACTGTCTTCATTATGTCCAGAGTGAGAAAAATGTTCTTTCATCCTCCAGTCTAGATGATCAAAGAAATCAGAGATATTATTAATTGCATAACATTTTGTACCTCCTTCTCCGAAATGTTCCTTCATCCTCCAGTCTAGATGATAGAAGAAATTGGAGATATTATTAATCGCATTCATGACATTTTGTACCTCCTTTTCCAATTTCTTGATTATGTGCAAGATCACCAGTTTCTTGTTTGGAACTAAAGCTTGAACAAGCAGTGAATTCTGAGATGATTGATCCACCTTAATAATTATATCATTTTCA
Organism: Phalaenopsis hybrid cultivar; assembly: GCA_002079205.1. Classification (NCBI taxonomy): domain Eukaryota; kingdom Viridiplantae; phylum Streptophyta; class Magnoliopsida; order Asparagales; family Orchidaceae; genus Phalaenopsis; species Phalaenopsis hybrid cultivar. Next base: position 7,057 of record JXCR01125484.1, read on the forward strand.
TCTTCATAGGCTGGGAATCTCTCAGTTAAGTCCAAAGGCTTCCAAGGTAGAAGTACCTTTTCCAAATTTTCATAGGATACTTGGAATTGACTGCAAATTAAGAAAATTGTGGAAGGGTGTCCAAGCCCATAAGTTGATTCATGAACGATCAGACCCAAAACAGACTTCATAATTATTGATCCAATATCGATCGGCAGTCCCATTTGGATGCAGTAATTCAGAATAGCACTTTCTTTAGAAACTTTATCGATATTCATAGTCGGTAACAGTTTTGCAGAAATGAAGAAGTGTCAGTGTTTCGAAACGGGATTTAGAAGTGTCGCAGAAAAACTAACATACTTGTTTTCTCTCATTTCCCAGTCTTCAATTTCGTCCGTTAAATATTGGTAAATTTTATTCATCTGGTTTCTTGTTAGGATGAAGTTGGAATAATGGCAGACAGGAACGTTCTCAATCATATATAATTCATTGATCCATGCAGGAGTAAAAGTTATCCATCTACCTCGCACATAGACGACTCCCTAGTTGATTCCATGCAAATTAACATAAAATTCCTTCACCACAAGAACAACCACGGCGGCGGTAGTGTAGTACAGCACTTCACATCTTCGCCGCACTATCATCTCTTCAATTGCCATCGAGCGATTATTCAATCCTCGATTTATGAATCCTTGTTCCTTGATTAATCTCTTCTTCGCCAGTACCTTCTTGAAGATTCGCTGCGCTTCTGCACTAATGAACTTTCTCCGGTTGAACACTCGAATTCTATGATTTTCAGGGAAATTGGATGCCATAAGGATGAATTTGGTGGACACTTTGTTTTTGGGGAACTATGAACTTAGGAATCAAATTTTGGAGTTTAAAAGGGGTAACTCCCGCCCAAAAACCGCCAAAAACTGCTCATTCAAACTCTATAAACAGCCATCCCGCTGGTCTCGCCGTCGGCGGCGTCAAGGGTGTCGTCGGCGGGCCTTTAGTATTTAATTTCCTGGACTCTTGGGAAAAACCCACAATTGGAGGCATCGAGGGCGCCGTCGGCGCCTAAGGCAAAAATTGCACAGTTTCGCTGTGGTTCGAATGCGTTCCAATTTTTCTCTATGGATCTAATTCTTATGATGATTCAAGGGTAAATAAGAGTAGTAGAGTTCAATACTACCACAAACTAACGATAATTTCAAATAAAAACTACTGTAATCATAATAAAAATAAAGATAATTATGGGTTGCCTCCCATAAAGCGTTTGGTTTAATGTCGTCAGCCCGTCCTATTCAGGTGTTATTCAGGTTGACTGATCATTAAACCCTCTTTAAAATTTGATCTTTTACCCTCAAAATATGGTTTTAATCTGTAATCATTTACTTTAAATCTATTTCCAGTCTTTTGATCTTCAATTTCAATAGCACCGTAAGTATAAACTTGAGTCACAGTAAAGGGTCCTAACCAACGAGACTTCAATTTCCCAGGGAATAACTTTAGCCTTGTATTGTAAAGCAAAACTTATTGTTCTGGTTCAAAGTTCTTTTGGTTAATCTTTCGATCATGCCATAACTTTAGTTTCTCCTTATAAATTATGTCGTTATCATAAGATTCATTTCTTAATTCTTCCAATTCATTCAATTGTAACAATCTCTTCTTACCAGCATCTTTCAAATTATAATTGAATTCTTTAATCGCCCAATATGCTTTATGCTCCAATTTTACTGGTAAGTGACAAGTCTTTCCAAAAATCAGTATGTAAGGAGTCATTCTAATAGGAGTTTTATAAGCAGTCCTGCAAGCCCATAACACGGTATCCAGTCTAGTGGACCAATCTACTCTATTAGGGTTTACAGTCTTTTCAAGTATTTGTTTAATCTCTCTCTTAGAAACTTCAGCTAACCCACTAGTTTAAGGGTGATAGGCAGTAGAGATTTTATGAATAATATTAAACTTTTTTGTCAGTCTCTGAATGCATTTATTCCTAAAATAGGATCCTCCGTCAGTGATAATAATTTTCGGCATTCCGTATCTAGAGAAAATATTTTTCATTAAAAATCTTGAAACACTTATAGTGTCACAACGAGGTAAAGCTTGTGCTTCAATCTACTTTGAAACGTAGTCTACTACAATTAATATGTATAAGTTCCCAAATAAAGGAATAAATGGTCCCATGAAATCTAATCCCCAAACATCAAAGATCTCAACTTCTAACATGAAATTTGGAGGCATTTCATTTCTTCTAGATATATTGCCTACTCGTTGATATTGATCATAAGTTTTTATGTATCTATAAACATCTCTAAAGATACTAGGCCAATAAAATCCAGCTTGTAAAATTTTATAAGCAGTTTTATCAATCCCAAAATGTCCTCCAAATTCATAATCATGACATTTCTGAATGATTAGCTCAGTTTCTTCATAAGGTACACATCTTCTCATAATAAGATCCCTACATTGTTTATATAAATAAGGCTCATCCCAAAAATATATTTTTGCATCATGAATGAATTTTCTTTGTTGTTGCAGTATCAGCATAGGTGGCAAAATATCACTTACAATATAATTAACAATATCAGCATATTATGGTATTTTTCACTCATTAATATTATAAAGTTTTTCATCAGGGAAACTATCTGTAATTTTATTATAGGTGTCAGATAATTCATGGTTTTCTAAACTCAACAGATGATCAGCAATTTGATTATTAGTTTCCTTTCTATCGATAACCATAAGATCAAATTCTTGCATCAAAAGTATCCATCTAATTAACCTTGGTTTGGCAGCCTTCTTTTGCATCAAATATTTAATAGCAGAGTGATCAGTGTGCACAACATATTTAGTCCTAATTAAATAATATCTAAATTTGTCTAAAGCATACACAATGGCCAGTAACTCTTTTTCGGTAACAGTATAATTAATTTGTGCATCATTAAGAGTTTTACTAGCGTAGTTTATAACCTTAAAAATCATTTCATACCTTTGTTCAAGAGCAACTCCAATAGCATAATCACTAGCATCACACATCAGTTCAAATGGTTTCTCCCATTTAGGTGAAAACTACAATAACATAATCACTAGCATCGCACATCAGTTCAAATGGTTTCTCCCAGTTAGGTGAAACTATAATAAAGGGTCGTGATTAATTTTTCTCTTAATAACTCAAAGACATTTAAATAGCTTTCAGTAAACTCAAATTTCTTGTCCTTTTCTAAAATGTGATTAATTTTTCTTTTAACAACTCAAAGGCATTTAAACAGCTTTCAGTAAATTCAAATTTCTTATCCTTTTCTAAATTTTTTCTTTAATAACTCAAAGTCATTTAAATAGTTTTCAATAAATTCAAACTTCTTTTCCTTTTCTAAAAGTTGGCGTAGAGGTTTAGTAATTTTTGAAAAATCTTTAATAAATTGCCTGTAAAAACCAACATGTCCAAGAAAACTCCTAACCTCTCTTACATTAGTAGGGGGTGTTAGTTTAGATATAACTTGAATTTTTGCAGGGTCTGCTTCCATACCATGTTACGAAATTTTATGTCCTAACACAATTCCTTCTGCAACCATAAATTGACATTTCTCCCAATTTAGAACTAAATTAGTGTTCATAACTCCAAAAATTTTTCAAGAGAATTTAAGCATGTGTCAAATGATGTTCCAAATACAGAGAAATCATCCTTAAATACTTCCAATCCATCATCAATTAACTTACTAAATAAAGACATCATGAATCTCTGTAATGTTGCAAGTGCATTACATAATCCAAAAGGCATTCTTCGAAAAGAAAAAGTTCCAAAATGACTAGTAAATGTTGTCTTTCTTTGATCCTCAGGAGCAATAGGAATTTGATGGTAACTGGTATATTAATCTAAAAATAAAAGTATTTGTGCCCAACAAGTCTATCTACTATTTGGTTTAAAAAGGGTAAAGAGAAGTGATCTTTCCTAGTGGTAGTGTTTAATTTTCTATAATCAATGCAAATATGCCACCCAGTAACTTGTCTGATATGTATTAATTCATTATTTTCTTTTGTTTCAAATGTCACTCCTCCTTTCTTAGGAACACAATGAATTGGACTTACCCACGCACTATCTGAAATAGGATATATAATTCTAGTGTCTAACCATTACAAAATTTCCTTTTTAAATACTTCTTTCATCATTGGGATTAATCTCCTTTATGGATCAACTCTTGGTTTATATTGTTCATCTAGTATAATTCTATGCATACAGATCGAAGGACTCTTTAATCTCTTTTGTGGATTAACTCTTGGTTTATATTGTTCATCTAATATAATTTTGTGCATACAAATTGAAGGACTGATTCCTTAATATCAGCTAAGGTCCCACTAAAAGCTTTCTTATATCTTTTTAATGTATCTAACAGTCTTTGCTCTTGCAAATCATTTAATTATGAAGATATAATAACATGTAATGTAAATGAGTCTCCTAAAAATACATACTTCAAGTGACTAGGCAGAAGATATAATAATAGGTAATGTAGATGAGTCTCCTAAAAATACATACTTCAAGTGGCTAGGAAAAGATATAATAACAGGTAATGTAGATGAGTCTCCTAAAAACACATACTTCAAGTGGCTTGGTATTAACAGGTAATGTAGATGAGTCTCCCAGAAACACATACTTCAAGTGGTTAGGCAATATTTTCAACTCAAATTCAGGTGGTTTTATAATTGATGGAACTAGATTCTTATCAGCATTTTCTGTAATATCCAGAATCTCAAATCTTTCTTGAACATAATCTTATTCTTCATTTTCTATTTTGTCCAAAATAACTTCATCACTATCTTCAAATTGTTCTTTCTCTTCAAAATGTTATTTAAAATACTAATTCAATAGATGTTCACTAATTTTCATGCGAAAACATTCATCATCTCTTTCAATAGTAGGGTATTTCATAGATTTCGCAATGTTAAAAGTCACTTCTTGATCGTTAACTCTCATAGTTAATTCTCCTTTTTGAACATCTATCATAGTTTTTCTAGTAGCTAAAAATGGTCTCCCTAAAATGATAGGTATTTCTTTATCTTCCTCCATATCAAAAACAATGAAATCTACATGAAAGATAAATTTATTAACTTTTACTAGCACATCTTCTATAACTCCCTTAGGATATGTAACTGAACGATCCGCTAACTGAAGAGTTACAGCAGTAGGTGAGACTTCTCCTAATCCTAATCTTTTGAAAATTGATAGAGGCATAAGATTAATGCCGAGTAGTTGAGACTTCTTCTAATCTTAATCTTTTGAAAATTGATAGAGGCAATAAGATTAATTTGGCTCCCAAATCACATAAAGCTCTTCCATAAAGTTTTTCACCAATAGCACATGGTATAGTGATGTTGGCTCCCAAGTCACATAAAGCTCTTCCATAAAATTTTTCACATAAGATTAATGCTTGCTCCCAAATCACATAAAGCTCTTCCATAAAATTTTTCACCGATAGCACACGGTATAGTGAAATTACTTGGATCTTTTAATTTTTCCGGAAACTTTTTCAGAATAATTGCACTACACTCTTCGCTAAGTGCAATAGTTTCATTATCAGTGAACTTCCTTTTCTTGTTCAGAATATCTTTCATAAATTTCACATAATTTCGGCCTCTACGAAGGGAATATTCACTGTTAACTTCTTAAGAATTTCTAAAAATTTGGAAAATTGTAATATTTACCATTAATTTCTTAAGAATTTATAAAAGCATAGAAAATTATTTCTTCTATTTGAATCAAAATATCTTTCATAAATTTCACATAATTAGGCATTTGCTCTAAAGCTTCTACGAAGGGAATATCAGTATATCTTTCATAAATTTCACATAATTGGGCATTTGCTCTAAAGCTTCTACGAAGGGAATATTTACTGTTAACTTCTTAAGAATTTTTAAAAATTTGGAAAATTGTTTATTCTGTTTATGTTGCTTCATCGTTAATTTCTTAAGAATTTCTATAAACTTGGAAAATTGTTTAACCTTTTTGTGTTGCTTCAATCTTTTAGGAAACGGTGGTGGAGGTTTCTCCTTTAATTTCTTAATAATTTCTAAAAACTTGTAAAATTGTTTATTTTGTTTGTGTTGCTTCAATCTTTAAGGAAACGGTGGTGGAGGTTTCTCCATAGTAATTTTTATTGGTGTAAGTGGATATTCTAATTCTGGTTATTCATGATCCTTTTCTTTTTTTGTATCCACTTTCTCTTTTTCAGTTTCCATTTCTTTTTGTACTCTTGTTTCCAATTCTTTTCCACTTCGTAATTGTATCGCTTTGATTTTTTCTTTTCCTTAATCTTTAGGATTTGGTTCCACAATACTAAGAAAAGTTCCTAATGTTCGGTTACTAAGCGTCGAGGTGAAATTTGGATCTCAGAGTCTTAAAGGCAACTAAGCAAGTCGCATCAAAATTAAAAGGGGAAACTTTTTTCAACAAGTGACATAAGGGTTTAGTGATCTTGGATAAGTTCTTAATGTATCTTTAGTAGAACCAAACATGTCCTAAGAAACTTCTAATCCCCTTAGCAGAAGTGGGTGGTGGAAGTGTTTCAATTACCTGAATTATAACTTGGTCTACCTTCATTCCTTTCTCTGAAATCTTATGCCCCCAAACTATTCCTTCCTTGACCATGAACTAAAACTTTTCCCAATTCAACCCCAGATTGGTCCACTCATATTTTTACAAGACTTAAGTAAGATGTTTTAGGCATAATTCAAAAGAATCACCAAACACAGAGAATTCATCTATGCAAATCTCAATCCCATTATCAATAAGTTTGGAAAAGATGGACATCATGTAGCACTGGCACATTGCATAGTCCAAAAGGCATTCCCTTAAAATGCAAAGGTCTTGTAAGGGTTAGTTAAGTTAGTCTTGTCCTAGTCATCAAGGGCGATGAGGACCTAGTGGTATCCTCAATAGCTATATAGGAAGCAATAGATAGGGTGTCGTGTAGATCTATCCAACAGGTGGTCTCAAAATAGCAAGGGAAAGTGATTCTTTGTACTGACTGATTTTAGCTTCCTGTAGTCAATACAAATAATCCATTTAGTGATAGTCATAGTGGGTATCAACTTGTTCCTCTCATTTTCTATAATTGTCACTCCCTCATCTTGAGCAAGCAATGTATGGGGTTGACCTAAGAACTATCTGAGATGTTGTAGATGATGCCTATGTCCAACTATTTTAAAATTTATTTCTTCACCACCTCTTTTGTCATAAGGTTCATTCTCCTCTGAGGGTCAGCTTTTGGTCCATGTCCCTCTTCCATCAAAATCCTATGCATGTGGCGGGATACGCTAATACCGTTTATGTCAGCTATGGTCCACCCAAAGGCTTTCCTAAAATTCGTAAGCACCCTCAAAAGCTTCTTATCCTTTTCCTCACTCAAGTTTGTTAAAATAATCCATAGGTAAGGTTGAGGGTTATCTTAAGTAGGCATACTTGAGGTGGTTGGGTAAGGCTTTCAATTCATGTTTTGGGGCTATCTTAATGGACGACGTTAAGGTCCTAACATTGGTGGTGGTGTCTAAGAGCTTAATTTTTTCCCTAAATGGCTTAAGGTTGCCTTATAATAGAAGAGCAGATTCTTCCATATATTTCTTATTCTTATCTTCAATCACAACTAGCTCTACTTGGGTTTCTTCCAAGCTACTCAAAATTTGTCCAGCAACTACTTGATCCATTAAATAAATCCTATAATAATGATCTTCACTAGAATCATGGAGAAAACTCATTTTATTCAAGATATAAAAGGTGGATTTTTGATCATTCATTCTTAATAATAATTTTCCCTCTTGGGCATCAATCATAACCCTACTTGTGGCTAGAATGGGCCAACCAATTATCAAGGGTATTTCTTTATCTTTCTTTATTTAAAGTACCTCAAAGTCATCAAAGAATATGAACTTGTCCATATTCACTAGTACATCCTTAGTGATTCCCATAAGATAAACTATTGATCGATCTACAAATGCTAAAGCCAGATTTATTTCTTGGACCGTTCTTAGCTCAAGCCTCTTGAAAATGGACAATGACATCAAGTTTATACTAGCTCCTAAGTCATACCGGGCTCTTCATACAAACTTTTCTCATATGGCACATGGAATGGTAAAGCTCCCTATGTCCATCATCTTTTGGGGTAATTTTTTTTATAGGATTGAACTAAACTCCTCAATCAAGGCTAAAGTGTCAAAACATTATTTTCCTAATTAAGATATCCTTCGTGAACTTAGCTTAGCCATGCATCTATTCTAATTCTTTAGCAAATGGTACGTTAATGGTCAGCTGCTTGGGCACCTCTAAGAACTTAGAGAATTTTTTATCCTCTTTTTGCTTTCTTCAAGATTAATTTTAATAGATGAGACATCCCTCTCTTCCTCCTTTTCCTGAGCCTATGTTCACCTCCCAGTGTTTGTTCTAAGTTTAATGGGTTTTATCTCTTAGGAATAGTTTCTATCTCTCTTCTACTTCTCAACATTATAGCTTATATTTGCTCACCCCCCTTCTTATTAGGGTTCACATCAGTGTTACTTGGGAATGTACCTAGTGGTTTATTATTCATAGAGTTCACAAGCCATCCTAATTAAGTTTCAAGGCCTCTTATAGCTACAACTTGGCTTTTTAAAGTGTTCCCCATTTGAAAAACTAATTATTCAATGGGTGATTTCTTCTGAGTATGCTGAGAATTGGCCTGGGATCCTGAAAGGTATTACTGCCTTTATGGGTTTTTTCCCTATTTTGGTCAATTTCCTATAAGGTGGTTCTAATGGTTTCCCCATTGCTAGTGATTGTTGCTACTTTAAAAGTTGGGGTGGTTTCTCTAACCTGGTTTTTATGAGTTTGAATAGGGATTATGGACATTCTTTCTTATAGCATTAATAGAGTATAAGGTTAACATGCTCGGATCTACCATCGGTCCATGAATCAATCCATCATTGGTTGGAAGTCCTTGCATGAATCATCCTCAAATTATATAACTTCCTAGAAATAATAGCCACTTGAGTTGCAAGGATAGCTAATATATCAAGTTCATGTACGCTGGCAACTTTTTGAGGTACGACTCTCTTAGTAGTTCATTGAAAATTTTTTGTGAACATTTATTTTATCAATTGGTCAGCTTCATCAAAAGCTTTAGACAATAATGAAGCTTTTGTAGCAGCATCTATTATGGACCTCAGGAAACCTACCAATCCATTGCAAAAGGTTTCATTTTCTTGCTGGTGCTTCAGAAATATTAACAGGAAAACAAAAGTGTTAAACTTATATCCTAAGCTTATCAATTATTTTTTTCTTAAAATATAAATAATTATTAACACATTTCCTTGAAAACAATACAAAAACCTATACCACCAATACTTATTTTGAAGTAAGTAGGTCGTACAACATAAGTATACATGTCAGGTAATATGCAGTTTAAGAGTCTGTGTAATAATCCCATGAGAAAAAGTTTAATAAATATTCCTACAAAAATATCCTAGTTTACTAATCTTGCGAACCTAGCTAAGCATGATTGCAAAATAAGTTTAAGTCCTAAATTTCTAATAAAAGTCGATCGGGTCACAGTTAGTAGAAAGTTTCAAAACTGAGAAAATCTCAAAATTTATCCAAGAGTGATGAAGCTTGTGCCTCTGTGATTTGGGGATTATGGTTTATTTTGGGATTCCTAAATGTTTTCTTAATTGATAGTTCTCAACCAGAGATAGAACATTATTCTTATGCTTATATACAGGTCAAAAGAAGATTAGAATCCATGAAGTTGAAGCTTCCTCAATTCCTGTGGCATTCTACAAGAATGTTCCAATCCCCATAAGAGGTAACAAAATCCTAATTAATTATGTCTTCTCTCAGAATTATGTGATTAACCCTTCCATTTCCGCTGCATAATTGTTAAAGGTCATAGATTCATGAAAAAGTTTAATATCCTACTTGGCCAAACTAGAAGTAAATGAAATTTTGAAGTTAACCAACAACACAAAATATGAAAGCTTGAAAAATGCAACATGAAAAACATTTTAGAAAGCCATGATAAAAACAACTAACCCTACATCATATTTAGCAAAGCATTATTAAGAAAACCACTGACAAGAAATCTATTTAGATCTTCATTTGAAGACATGAAAGAAATTAAAACTTATAATTAAGGCTTCTCCTCTCCATAGAAGCAATAACTCTCTCATACAATAAATCTCTTAAACCTCACAAGATGAAAGGTGGAAAACTCAACCTCTTATGGTTTTAACCTAAGGAAATGATGAAAGCATAAGGGAAGCACTCAAAATTGCTTTTATTTTTTGCCTCTAGACATCCTAGATCTCTCTCCTCTCTTTAGAAAGCCCTAAGAAATATTCTTATATCTTAACCCACAAATTTGGCAAGGAAATTTCTTTCTAAAATAATTTTTCGCTTCATCAATGTGGTCAAACTATAAATTGGCATAATCAAGTCGGGCTTCTAAATCAAGCGGCTTGGTCATGCTTGATTATGCCATGGTCACAATGCTCATCGTGAATTTGACATGGTCACGCCACTGCTCTCAATCATATGGCATGCTTACACTACTTTAGGCCACTTTTAGGTTGGTTTTTCACATTTAAAATGACTCGCATTCAATATTTGTAACCTTCACAACATCAATAAAAATTCTTTTTTAAGTGTAAATCTTTGATAATTTAGTAAAAATAATAGGCAAAATGTAGGATAAAATGTGGATGAAATCACGTAAGATTGTTGCATATTACTTATTCAGGACACTCTTTATAAACTTCACATAATTAGACATCTAATCTATGGAATCAACAAAATGAGTATTGATGGTGAGATTCCTAAAAGTTAATAAAAACCTAAATTTTTTTTATATTTCTTTTATTTTGTAGCTGCTAAGGAAAAGGGTGGTGGTGGTTTCTCTTGTACCTTTCTAAGAAGGGAGTCAAGTTTTCTCAAGTCTTTGGCTATGTCCTCGGTATATTTTCAGGCTCATGATCTAATTCAACAGGGTTACTCTAATTTTTAGGAATCTCTTCCAACACCTTCCCCCTTCAAATTCTCTAAGCTTTCACTTGCTCTTTCCCTTTTTTCTTAGAATTCACTTTAGTGTTACTAGGCAGTGTTTCTTTGGGTCTATTGCTTAAAGAGTTAGTTATTTACCCAAGTTGATTCTCTATGTTACTTATGGTTGTAGCTTTGTTTCTTTAACATTTATTGTTTCTATAACACTATTTATTCCGAAGATGATTTCTTCTTCTTAAACTAAGATTTAAAAGTGAATTCCTCTGAGTTGGTTTATCTCAGGTCACTATTGCCCTGGGTGTTCCAATTTCCTACATATGTTGGATTAATTTTTCCCCCACTACTAGTTCTACACCTGGTTTTTTATTATTCAACATGAAATTTGGGTTTTTCTTATTACCCATGTTATAGGTATTGAAATAAGTGTTGTTGAACCTATTAATTATAAAAATCTAGTTTTCTAGAGTTGTGGTGTGAGGATCTCCTACTAATCCATAAGTTATTTCAATAATTATAGGGATCCTACCATAGAATTCATCCAAAGTTAGTTTTTTTCCACAAATGACAACAGCTTGTGAGAATAAGATAGTAAAAACATCCATTTCAATCAATGAGTAGGCTTCCTCAAATGATTTTAATATAAAGGATCCCCTAGTTGCAGAATATATGATAGATGTTACAGATCAAAATAGCCTGTTATATAAGGTTTGGATTGTAACAAGTCAGTCAGGGAGTAGTGTTTGCATTCTTTAAGTAGTTCCTAGGACCTCTTCCAACCTTTATAAATGGACAATCCATCAAAGTTGGTGAAGGAAGTGATACCATTCCTATGTTTGACATTTTTAGAGGGAGTAAAGCAATTAGCTAGTAATTTTAGATTGTCTTTTGAAGTAATGATAGATCCTAGTAATATGAAGTTCATCCACATCTTGGCTTTATCTCTTAGTGAGAAAGGGAAAGACATTAGTATAATGACATCAATGGAGACATTGTTACACCTATATGTGACACAAAATTCTAAGAAATCATCCATCAAATTTGTTGTCTTGAAACATTCAGATGATCACAAGTTTATGCTCAAGTGTATTGGCTTCAACAATAGGGTAAATGATACTCATGTAAGTTTTCTTTTTTGATGGGTTATCATATTCTCTAAGTGGTTTAGAATGGTTATTCTAGAGGTTTGTCATTTATAATTCTTTTTTGTTGGGCCTTTTGAATTTTTTGATGGGTTTTTCAATTTTGGAGTAAAAAAACACTAATTCAGTTAATCATCCAGCCATATGCATGCAGTTATTAACTTTTAGGCAAGTGAACCTTATCTAAGAAAAAACACAAAATAAGAATTCAAAACTCATAAATCAAATAACATGTGACACAACAAAAATAAAGAGTTATGATATTTCTTGGATTTGTGATTTTTTTAAAAGAAAATAATAAGAATAAAAAATGGGGAACAAAAACACAATAAAATAGGAATTAGAAAAACAAACAAAAATTTAAACCTAATTTCTAAAAAACTATTCTAAACTTATCATAAAATTACAAAAAAAAAATTTGCTTCTCTAAAAATGACAAAAAAAGAAAACTTGATGTCTGAAATTGTTGTTAAGTAGTAGGCGATCATACAAGTATACATGTTGCTCAAATAATATATAAAATTAGAGCCTGTGTGCCGATCCTAAAAGGAAACTAATTAATTTTTTCTAACTAAAATGTTCTAGTTTTTTAAAAATCTAAGTCTACTTTGAAGTGTTTCAGATTTTCAAATGGTAAAAAGTTTCTAAAATTCTAAAGGTAGAAAATAGAAGTAGGTTTTAAAGTTTTTCAAAGGTGATGAATATCATACTCTTTTCACTTGGATTATGTTAATATAAGTTTTCATTAAATTTCATCGCATTGTTGATGATAACAGGGGGCAAGTTCTCATTAGGTTGTGTCTAGACCAAAAGATGTTTTGGAAACTAGTATTATAGTAAGGAGGCCTATCCATGTCAGGCTTCCCAAGAATCCTCTAGTCCCCTATCTAGGTTACAATCTCCTATATGTAATATGTTTATTCCACTCTATGAATATTGGTTAACCTACGTATTCTTCTATTCAACGGTTAAAATTTCTAGTTCACAAGGGGTTTTAACTTTCTAATTTACTTGATTAGAAGTAAACTAGGATCAAAAGGCTAACACATCAACATGAACCTACTAAAAGCACACAGAAATGTCTATAAAAAAATCATAGAGAAAATAAAAAATTGTCTAAGAAAAAAAATAGAGAAAAGCATGATGATATTCAACCACTATGCATGATAGGAGAAAACATCAAACACTTTATTGTAATAAAGAAAGCAAACAAGTAAAAATGTACACATAATCAAAATAGATATTTCTTGCCCTGACTTACTTCTTGACCATCTCCTTACAATGTAAGCACTCCACATGATCTCTTTCAAAAAAGCATTGAAATAATCTCAACCTCTTCAACTCATTAAAAATAATAACATAAAACTCTAAAAGTTTTCTCCCACGAAAACTTAAGGGCACAACACATGACGCCCTAAAGACAAGTAGAAGTGGCCTCCTATTACCGAAGATTGCATATTTACATCCAAGACCTCTCCTTACATAATTAGGGCTCCAAAATTTGCATCCAAGCCTTCCAAATTTATTTTCCAAGCCTTCCAAATTTATTTTCCTACATGAAAGAGTGCCCCCATGCTAATGCCTGACATGGGTGTTTTAATATTTGCATTGAGAGCACCGCCTCCTCTAGATGATGGCGCAATCAGCCTGCTCCTACCATAGGTTTGGCATGGATAATCCCTCCAATGTTCTCTATGGCAAAAAGAGTGACACAGTTGCATTGCTCCTTGGCACATGGGTGTCGCTGGTCCCTTTGTAAAATTTCCTTCTTTAGCTCACCAATTATCTTCAACACTTTTATCCTATAAATCACTAAAAAGGCACCTTTTACAAGCTGAAAATCATTAATAATCATGCAATAAAATAAATAGTTAATCACAAAAAAAGCATCATATTTTTTACTTCACTTCAAAGCTCGGTCAAAATACTCACATGGAGAGCCAATGAAGGTTCTCAAAATGGTATGACACCACGTTGGCTAGCTGACATGAGTCAATTTGACGTAATTTTACCAACATGTAACCATTCTTTTTGCTTGTTATTTCATCTCATTTATCATTATTTTATGCTTTTAGAAGGTTCTTTGTGCTATTTTATAGATTATTGGTGTCAAATAAGTAAAATGGAGTCAAAACACACAAAATAATGTTGTTTAAAATAGTTATGCCTGATCTAGGTGTGACCATGCTAGAGTTGGCTTGCCTAGGCCAATTTCAAGCATGATCACATCGGTGGATCACCATAGCATGTTTAGCAAGGTATTTTCATGCTCATTTTTGTTGTATCCCTAGAAGAGGAAGCTAGGTCATGAAGACAATCTCTCTTTTGAAAGAGGATAGACCGAGAGATGGCTGGAGAGCAAAAGAAATGGTTTTGTAGAGTTTACCCTTAGGATTCTCTTCCTCTCTTGGTGTTGAGGTACTTAGGAGGTTTTCTACCTTTTAATATGTAGTTTCTTACATATTCTGAGAGTTTATTGTATGAGAGAAGAGTTAACTACTGTAAATGAAGGAATAAATTGTTTTTGTAAGTTCTCACTTTTTATGTTTCACTTGCAATAATGATTTTAATTAAATATTTGTAGCTGTGTTCTTTACTATGTTCTTTCCAACATGAGTAGCTGAATTTTCTTTTGCACCTCTGTGATTTATGATATTTGGTTTTGTGCTTTTCTCGAATGATTTCTTTTAATGTATCATTTTTCTGAGGAATTAGAGTTGTTTTCAATGTTTTTTTTAACCAAAGAGGTTCATTTACTCTTCATATGATCAATTAAGATGTTAACATATTTCATGATCTGTGACTCCTGCCCATTGCATAAGGGAACAAAATGGTTAACCACAAAATCTTGATAAAAATAGGCATATTTTATCGAAGTTTTGCAATGTAGAAAGGGAATCAGAATAATTCTGCAGTATGCCAAGGAGATTGAGGAAGCCTCAACTTCATGGATTTTAGCTTTTGCTTGACCTAGGCATAGACATAAGGAGGACTTTCTATCCCTGTTGACATCTATCACATAGAGGAAAATTTAGAAAAACAATGAGTCACTACATCAACTAAATCATAGAGGAGTGAGCCTCAGAAATCTTGAAGAGCAGTAAGATTTATCAACCATTTTTTTCTATCACTGCCCAACTCATTATATTCTTTATGCTTTTAAGTAGGACTGCAAAAACCCATCTCTTATTTTCTATCACACTAAACTAGGTTTATAACTATAATAAACTATAGAATCATCTCCAAATTAATTATCAATACTTTCCTTATGGGATCGATATGTGGTACACTTTAACCACATTTTTACTTGACACGTATACTTACATGGTTCGACCAACTTGCTTCACTGTAACTTTTTGAGCCATCACCTGCACAAGCTACAATATGATGGCGATGTAAAGATTGTTTGTCCTCTTCCTCTATTTCCTCTTCAACTATTAGCTTCACGGAGATCACAGTGTGACCTCCATGTATTGAAGGGCTATGACATCCATCTCTTGATCCTCTACTGATGATGAGCATTCCACTTTAACTATGTCATATGGATGTTGAAGAGCCAAAAGCAACATAATCTATTTTAACAATGAACTGCCATATATGATCCCTTCATCATATTAAAAAAAAGAGTGTCGAGGTCAATCAATCAACCAATACAAAGCTTGGGGAAATATGAATTACTTAAGAATTTAATATAAGAATGACAAACTCACTTATAAATTTTTCCTTAAGAAATTTGATGTGTAAAAAAGAATGCTTAAATTATTCTATGTTTTACACATTTTTATAGATGAAATTGCACTTTAAAAAATGGCAGTTTCATTTCATGCTTTTCTTGTAGTACAACAGTGTTGGAAGTGGAGCAATGTGGAGGAAACTTAGAGCAAAAGGAGCACAAAGAGACTGGCACCTAGGCGTCGGACCCCTAGGCGCCTAGGCGATAGTCTCAACCCTTGTAACTAGAATGTTGGTGCCTAGGTGGCACCCACTTGGCACCAAGGCACCATGGTATAAAGCCTAGGTGCCAAACCCTTGGGCGTTAAGGTACCCATGCATTCCTTAGCAAAATGAGAGACTGTCGCCTAGGTGCCAACAACTGTCAGAGGCAGCTATGGTCAGCTCAACCCCCTATCGGAGGAAGTTGTGCAGACGACTAAAAGAGGTTAGTATGCTTATAAAATATCTATGCATGGAAGGAAGGATGGATTGATGTTGTTAGGTCTATGATTGATGAAAGTTCAGTTTAAATTGAGTATTTTGTGGAGAATTGAGTTGTAAAGTAAGGAGAAGGTTGTGTGTGTTGTAGAGTTTTGTTCCTTCTTCTTCTTGAGTTGAGAATAGGGAAAGTCTTTAGGAGCAGCAGCCAGGAAAGCTTTTGGTGGACCATCTTTGGTTGTAAAAGAGAGGATGATAAGTAATTATGCATTTCATTTGTCGTATTTCTTTCAACACATCATTTAGTGGAATTGTCTTGTTTTCAAATGAAGATTTGTGGTATGTTTGTCATGCTTTCTGAGTAGTACTCCTTACCTTACCTTGTGATGATTGAGTAGGATGTGTAGGTATACAAAATATTTTCAAAATTGTTACTTTAATTACTTAATGTGATGATTAACCTTTATATCTCCATTTACTTTTCATTATGGCCAATTGAAATGTTAAAATATTTTACAAACCATAATGACTCGGAAGAGCTATAGTAGAATCAACTAGGTTAGTCACATTGAACTGTGGAGTATATGTGGATATGCTTCGTAGGGATTTAAGGAATTAAAGTCTTTTTAACCAATCTTCCTTATGCACTCGAGAGAGGGTAAAGAAGAGAGTTGCTCATATTTTTCACTAGCCAAAATTTACAATTAACACATTACATTTTCTATAGTCCACTTAAATCATTACAAGGGAGGGTAAATTTAGAACCTATTATTCATAAATCCAAAAACTATGTTATATAGGATTTAAACTAGAGATTTTTTTGTGATACAATAGAATTAGTTTGTTTGTAGAACTTTAATCTAATCTAAATTATAGTCTATGATCAAAACTAGTAGTTTAGAACTTTTCCTAAGCCTAATTCCCCATTCCTTGTAGGATAGGATGTGGAGTATCATTTAATGGTTTTGATTGAGCCAATTATCAGACATATGTAGTGGATATAAAGTTAGAATTATAGAAGGAACATTTGCAACTGTGGTGATTAGTTCTATTCTGTTTTGAGGGGTTTCATACTTCAACTCTCATAAATGATATCATTGGTTCTATCTTTACTCCTCATATTGCTATTTTTTCAAAAATAAAAACATCTAAAAATTGTTTTTTTTTTTTAATGAAAATCAAAATTTTAATACCATGTTAAAAAAAGCCCTATAAAATATGTAAGAAAGATTGTTAGCTTTATTTTTTTAAAAAATGATAAAATGTTCTAAATCTCATTAATATTATTAAAAGGTGTATTAATCGTAGTTTTAAAGGGATTTTTTAGCCGTAGTTTAGTTGCAAGGATTTCCATTTTTTCTTTCTAAGCTATTAAAGATGGTCATTAAATGAATCGGTTAAGTGATAATTATAAATTCTTATGAAAAAAAATGCATTTCCATGCATATTTTTTTGCACCAATATGTTATAAGTGCAAATATCAAATTATAAGTGTAAATATCAAATTTTGGGTGTTAGAAATGTAAATAAAAAAGAATTTTGTGTTATGTGCATAAATTTCCCTTTATTAATCTAGTCATTTTTAGTAATTAAATTAATAAATGAATGCTTAATTGTTATTATTGATTTTATGGTCATTAAATATTGGTTTTTCGATTTAATAAAATCTAAGGCTTTTTGGTTTTTTTGAAAATTTTAAACAAATGCAGACACATGCACGCCACATGCAATATTTTGAACCAACTACCTAGGCTAAGATGGCTCACAATAAAATATAAGTTGGTGTTGCTTTTAGGCTATCTATAAATTTATCCCCAATAATATCCACTATGAGTGGCTTTACACTTAGAGACCAAATGCGAAATGAATATATCCGTGATAGGGTTGGTCTAGCTCCTGTGAAGGACAAAATTAGAGAAAGTCGTCTTAGATGGTTTGGTCATATTAAACGTCGACCATCTGATGATCCGATTAGGAGAGTAGATGTGTTAGATTCGACTTGTGTTAAGAAAGGCAGAGGTAGACCTAAGAAGACTTGGGCTTATTGTATAAAAAATGATCTTAATTTACTAGAATTAAATGAAAATGTGACATTAAATAGGACGCAATGGAGAAAAAGGATTCATGTAGCCAACCCCACGTAGTGGGATTTAAGGCTTTGTTGTTGTTGTTGTTGTTGTTGTATTAACCACTAAGAAATGAGAAGAGCTATTATAATGTTGAAAAATCAAAATTTAGTTTTAAAACCAATAACATTATCAAAAATGATTACTAAATAACAACTACTTAAATATTCAACAAAATTAAGCAAAACAATCACCAGTACAAAATTCGTGCAAGTTTCATTGCAGAGGATTTTAAATCGCTGTAATTGTTAGCGTTGTAAAGACTCTTAACACGGGCTTTAAATGTTTTTAACAGCATTTTTTTAAAATGCTGTTAAATCAGGTTTGCCAAATTTCCTTTTTGGTAGCACTTACTTGGTGCCGAATATCACTAAACATCCTCCAAATAATATTTGGTTTCATCTTAAAAAAAAAACTCTGCTTAATCTAGCTTTTAGTGACGACTTTTCGGTTTTAACTATCAATTGGATTATCTTTAAATTTATACTTTGTTAATAATTAAAGAGGAGCTTGGAGGGTGATTTTCCATATAAACTACTTTGCAGATAGGCGAAGAGATCAACGGATGAAAAGACTGCAATAAAAACTCAGTTTAAATTTGCACTGTCCAGTACATATGCAAATGGCAACTCTTTGTATGGACTATTCAGTCTGGGAATCTGAAACTCAGACCAATTAAATATTCCTGAAAGATGCCTCCGGATTCAAGAAGCAGATGCAAGATGGCTTCAGATTACATGCATGATGCTTCAAAAATTAAAAACATCCAAACAAACAAAGACAAAAGATTGGCTTATATATATGGATATGGTTGGATGCATACATATTTAATTAGCATAATCTATTAGTTAAGTTGTACAATAACATGCAGGGCTTGTACTGCAGCAGCATGGTGGAAAGCAGCCATTCAGAACTCCTAGCTTTCGTTGTTCCCTTACTGCTCATCTTCTTCTTCTTCTTCCTTTTGTTCCAGCTCTTCCACCTCCGGCCCGGTCGTCTTGGTCACCTACCATCCCCTCATCGGTTACCAATCATAGGCCACCTACACCTCCTCACCTCCCTTCCACATCAGTCCTTCCACGGCCTCTCGCAGCGCTTGGGTCCCATCTTCTCCCTCAGCCTTGGCTCCATGCCCTGCATCATTGCTTGCTCCGCTTCAGCTGCTCGCGAGTTTCTTAAGACGCATGACTCATCCTTTCACAACAGACCCTTCACCAAGGCGGTCTCTATTCTAACATACGGCTCCTCTAACTTCTCCTTCGCTCCTTACGGCAGCTTTTGGCGCTTCACCAAGCGACTCTATATGTTGGAGCTCTTCAGCAGTCGAACACTTGAGCAATTCCGTCCAATTCGTAGTGATGAGCTTAGACAACTCCTTGAGGAGCTGCACATCAAAGCCGAGAAAGGTGAGCCCGTGGACTTAGGCGCAGAGATGACGAGGATGACAAACAATGTGACTAGCCGCATGGCTGTTAGCCGACGATGCTCGGGAACAAATGCTGAGGCTGAGGAGGCAACTCGGTTGGTGATGGAGACGACAGAATTGTTAGGAAAGTTTAACGTTGCGGATTATTTATGGTTTTGCAGAAATTTGGATTTGCAAGGGTTTGACAAGAGGTTGCTGGATTTGCACCAAAGGTTTGATAGGTTGATGGAGAGAATTATGGAGGAGAAGGAAGAGGAGAGGAAGAAAAGGAAAGGAGCTTGTCAAAAGGATGAAGATAATTTCAGAGATAAGGACTTGCTTGATATATTGATAGATATATCTGAGGATGAAGCAGCAGAGGTTAAGCTCACAAGAAACAATGTTAAAGCTTTCATACGAGTGAGTTTTTTTTATGCTAATTTATCTTTGTATTATATAAATATGAATTTTATTTTATATTCAACTCACATAATTTCATTCATTTGATAACTTTAGGATATCTTCACCGGGGGCACTGACAACACATCATTAACGGTGCAATGGGCGATGGCTGAACTCATTAATAACCCAATTTATATGGAAAAAGCTAGAGCCGAACTTGACGCTATTGTAGGCAATCACCGTTTAGTGGATGAGAATGATATTCCCAACCTCCCTTACCTTAAAGCAATCGTAATGGAAACACTTCGTCTCCACCCACCAACCCCTCTAATCCCTCGTGAATCTGACAAAGAATGCATTGTTGATGGCTTCAACATCCCATCTAAAACTAGGCTATTCATCAATGTTTGGGCGATTGGTCGTGAGGCTAAGCATTGGCCCAACCCTCTCAAGTTTATGCCTGATAGATTTTTAGTTAAAGATGATGATGGTGATATTGGCATTAATTTTAGGGGGCAACATTTTCATTTAATACCATTTGGAAGTGGAAGGAGAGGTTGCCCTGGAATAACAGCAGCACTTCAAGTGGTGTACGCTGCACTTGCCTCCCTAATACAAAGCTTTGAGTGGATGGTTGCTGGAGGTGGAGAGAAGGTTGACATGACTGAAGCTCCTGGTTTGACATTGCGAAGAGCTACTCCTTTGGTGTGCATTCCAGTGGCCCGTCACATTAGTTTGTTACCTTTATCATAAGATATTTTGGTGGCATGCAAGGTTGAAAAATCAACTCTGTCATGCAAAATGGAATAATATTCCGTAAGATATGTAAAACATGTGTGGTTGGTTTGGTAAGAGTGAAGTATCTGTGGTATACTTGTTAGGTGAAAAACAAATAGTCCAAATTATTTTTCAGTGGGTGAAAATAATATATCATTTTTTCTATAGTTTATTGAATTAATGGATGTTGAAATTATTAATGAATGAAAAAGAATTCACATACATGCATGCAAGGCTACAACAGCATGAGTCTTTTTTTAGGAATGAGTAATTATCATTAGTTAATTAAAATAAAAAATTTTGAGCAATGAAGAAAATAGGATTTTGGGATCCTTATGTGCCCCACGATGACTGAACTATGTGTAGTTAAAAACGGGTAAAGCCATAAAAATCAATCCTTCAAAAAGATGAATATAAAAAGGCAATTATAACATCCTTTTACAAGGAGAAGTGTAAGTAAAGTTATGTTTAGTGTATTTGAGAATTCAGTTATATGGAAATTGGGATTTCATTGCTTGATTTTTTTTTAAGTTCAAATTTTGGTGTTTTAAAAGATAAGCTAAGTAGGAAATACATATGCCTCCAACAAATACACTACACCTAGGAGGTTTCGATGCTTAGATTCTACAATTAAAAAGTCAATTTTTTTGAACTTCAAAAGTGGAGAATAACCATCTATAAGCATGTGAATAATAATAAAAAGTGGTGGAGAAAACTTGGAAGAGGAAGAATAGCTTGAAAAATTGGAAGGGGAAAGAATAACCTGTTTGCGCGCCATTTTAGTTTGTGGAGACCTTCTATATATTTGCTTCATAAAAATCTACTTTTTCTATATGAACTCTCTTCAAAGAAACATAACACAAAAATGCAAGAGCAAAATTGGCCAAATGTAAATAAAAAGGATAGAAATGAATATATTTTATCAGTCGGTACTCGTAACATGAACCGTAGAAGAGTGATCCAAAATGAATTTGAACATACTCAACCCAAGAAAATATATGNATCAGTACTCGTAACATGAACCGTAGAAGAGTGATCCAAAATGAATTTGAACATACTCAACCCAAGATAATATATGAGAAAAACCTCAAAACATTGTATCCAAAATAGAAAATAAAATTTAATTTTTCCTCAGTTCAAAAAAACATCACAAAGCAAAGTATTCTTGTGGTTAATTTCATCTTGGTGAATTGTCGGGTGCCAAATTGTTTGGGAATAATTTTATATTTAATTTGATTTATACATAAACTTGATTTTAGAAAAGTAATTGTTTTTTTTTAATTTGAAGAGAAATAATGTTTTAATTTTGAAAATACAAGACCGAATCGATCTCATTTATACAATAGTTTAAATGATCTGCAAAACACCGCAAATGATGCACCTATCCCAGAGGATAGACACATTACTTGATAGTGAGATTTGATTAAATAAACTAAAGGATNGACATCCCAAAGCGATGTATTCTTGTGGTTAATTTCATCTTGGTGGTTTGTCGGGCATCAAATTGTTTGGGTATAGTTTTCAATTTGATTTGATTTATAAATAAATTTGATTTTAGAAAAGTAATTGTTTTTTTTTTAATTTGAAGAGAAATAATATTCTAATTTTGAAAACACGAGACCGAATTAATCGCATTTACACAATAGTTTAAATGATCGAGCAAAACACTGCAAATGATGCATGTATCCCAGGGGATAGACACATTACTTGATAGTGAGATTTGATGAAATAAACTAAAGGATTTATAATATCTATTTGGTTTGTGATATTATTTTTTTATATAAGCTGACAAGTTCTTCTGTCTAATATGGAATTTTAGATTGAGTTTATATTAAGTTGGGTTCCAAAGTTCCCTATAGAGGCAAGTCTCTATAGTTAATTACATCTTAAGTGACCGAGGTCACTTAGGATTACTCTCAATTCAGACTAGTGGTTTTGCTCTCAAGAATTCCAATTTTTAAGGTTTTCATGACTGGACATTAGAAATTTAAATGGAATTGGATCAAGTTGGAACAGTTATTTTTTAGGAATCCGAATGAATGAAAGGTCGAAGATGTCATTGATCCAAGGGAAACCTCGATGACTTCCCAAGCTATCCTATTATTTGGCTTCAATTTAGAAATGATACTGCTTGAAGTTTCAACCCACCAATTCTATTTTTTTGGTGCTTACATTTGCATGACACAGTCATAAAAATAGCCTAGAAGATATGAGGGTTTATGTCTCAGAGCCTAAAATGAGTTAGGGCTTAGATTGCACAACATTATTGTGCAAAAGCCAAAAGATGAGTTGATGATTTATGTCATATTAGACATACTACCTCAAATTTCTATAGTTTGTTATTTAATTATAAGGAAAGATGTGTTGTTGTAGATCCAGTTGCTCTATCAAAGTTGTTCTTTTGTTCACCCTCGCCATGCTGCCCACGGTGCTAGCTCCAAGCTTCTCGTTGAAATGACAGCTCAAGGTCTTCTGGGTTTAAGGTTTTAAAGTTTTCATGTCAAGTTTTGTTGTTGTTCAAATATTATAGGGGAGGGTTAAAAGTTGATTAGGCAACCCGGTTAAGATCCTACGGTTCCCTCATTCTAGTATCACTATTTTCTTTTGAATTTACTTACTCTAAAAGAGTTGTAAAGCTCATTTAATTTGGGGAGATCTTGTTAGCAACTGTAAGTTACCTCATCCAAGGGACTCTCGTAAATTCAAAAGGATGTATTATGTTGTTTGTTGTTTTTGAAATGTTATTTAAGTTAAATTTTGAAAAAGTCAATCTTAATTTTGAAAATTGTTATTTTGGGCTTTTTGAAAAGTATTTCAACCAAGCATGCATAATACATTGAAACAGTAATAAACTGTAGATGCGTCCCTTTCATCTTCTTGCTGCTCTTGTAGAAATGTTAGCCTCCATAATCATATATATATATATATATATATATATATATATATATATATATATNGGGTTTCAAAATTTCCTATAGAGGCAAGCCTCTATAGTTAATTACAGCTTAAGTGACCGAGGTCGCTTAGGAATACTCTCGATTCAGGCTAGTGGTTTTGCTCTCAAGAATTCCAATGTTTAAGGTTTTCATGACTGAACATTAGAAATTTAATAGGAATTGGATCAAGTTGGAACAGTTGTTTTTTTAGGAATTCAAATGAATAAAAGGTAGAAGATGTCATTGATCCGAGGGAAACCCCGATGACTTCCCAAACTATCATATTATTTGGCTTCAATTTAGAAATGATACTACTTGAAGTTTCAACCTACCAATTTTATTTTTTT
>JXCR01125484.1:35760-46746 GCA_002079205.1 Phalaenopsis hybrid cultivar
AAATGGGAAGAACTTTTGCAACCCCTTAAACCCATCAGCATGTTGAATGTGCATATTTATGAATTACATGCTGCATTACGAACTAGAGGTGGAAGCACTGATATTTCTTCTACTTCAACTTCCAGACCCTCTACTTCTACCTTTAGACCTTCTACTGTTGGTAGTACTGATTGGATTTAGTAATTGAGCAACTACTAATTCAACAAGAAGATATTTTAACATTACATAATAAAGTGAAAATCATAGAAGGTCACCCGCACCATAATGTTGATTATGCCCATGGGCAAGTGGAGTTTGACATTGCTTATCATGAGGCAATGGTGAAATTCATGAGGGGCGATCACACTGTGGAATTTCCNTGTGAAGTAAAAGAAAGAGTAACTATTAAGTGGTAGTGAAGCCTTAATGGTTTAAATTCAAAAGAAACCACAATTCATAACTTGGTGGGCCCCTAAGGGTTTTAAGGATTATTTTCTTGAACAAATCATAATGAGTTTGAATTTTCTTCAAAATATCCAAAAGATCACANAGGTTTTAAGGATGATTGTCTTGAACAAATCATAATAAGTTTAATTTTTCTTCAAAATGTCTAAAAGATCACAAAAGGGTTCGAGGCATAGACTTAAACAACTCTTAAGAATCATTTAGACTATCTCGAGTTCATTTGAACTTATTATGTTTTTGAATAAATCATCTTGAGGTTTGTTATGTTTAAAATGTGCTCAGTTCACTGTCTTAATTAACCCATAAGAAAGGGGACAAGCAAGTTTGAGTTTGTAGTTTTTGAGGGAGACTAATTATGGTTCCATTTTGAACTAACCCTCAAGTATATTTAGATTGAACTTAGCTCACTACAAGCTCAAAAGACACCAGGGGTAGATGTGTAATTTTGAAGAAAGATGTCAAATTAATAATATTTAATTAAAGATTAGCTTATGATTCAACCATTGGTTTGGGGATTCCATATTGGTGTGTTATTGACTTCCTAACTTATGTCCCAAACATTTAAATCCTTCAAATCAATTTCATCTTCCAATGTTCAACAATTGGGCTAATTACACTTATACCCTTCTTCTTTTAAAGTGGGGTTAATTGGTTCCTGCCTCTTACCCTCATGTCTCAATCACTTTAGGATGTTACTTAGGCTCAAAATATTACCCTTTAAGCTTTTAACCCATCCTAAATTTGAATTAAGGGGTGAAAAGGTGGAAATTACAATTTTGCCCCTAAGGCTCCTATCTTCATAATTTTTTAAAGACAATTCATATGGACTTGGGAATTTGTTGACCTATCTCTCATCGCTTAATTGAGATACCAGAGAAGGATTCATGTTTTCCAACTATTATTTTAATTTATATAGTTATTTTAATATAAAAATAGGAATTTCCAAGGTTAATTCATTTAATCAATCAAAGTAAAGTTTCTATGCATTGAGAAATTTATTGGAGGTTTACCTAGGTCAAAGGAACACTCACAACAATTTTCATGAATTTTTTAATTATATTTAGATTTTCATAATTTTTTGTTTGTTTTGAGGATTAATTAAATAGAAAATACATTTTATTTTGAAAAATCAATTTTATATTTTCCCTTGATCTCTCTGACTTTAAGGAACTCAGAGAAATTCATTTTTTTTATTTACTTTATCTTTTACAATTATTTAGTAAGAATTTAGGAAAATACATTTTTAGGCATTTAAAAATACATATCTTTCTTTAGAAAATTAGGAAAATATTCTAGTTGTTCCTAAGTGGTTAGGGAACACTTGGAGACATTTTGGTATTTTTTTGTATTTTAGTGATTTTTTTTAATTTCTTAATTATTTTTAAATTCAAAAATAGCCCAAAAATAAACTATTTATTTTAATGTCAATTTTATTTTTCGTGGGTACCCCTAGTAAAAAGGAACTCCCAAAACCACTTTTAAAAAAATTTTGAGTTATATTTTAATTACCATAAATATTTTAATTTTATTTTCCTTGAAAAATAGACTTTAGTGGTTAAGTTAATTTAAAATGGTTTCCAAATTTTAAAGAGGGTTAATATGTTCAATATCTTCAATATGGATCAATTTTTATAATTTTTAAAACTATGTTTTATTTATTTTAATTCTATGGTTGTTAATATCTTAAATTAAGAAATTAAATTACAAAAACATTTAAACTTAGATTTTATTTCTGTATGTTTCTCTGATCAAAGTGAACATACCAAAACAAATTTCACTATTTTTGAAATTTATTTTAATTTATATAATTATTTTATATATAACTTAACTTTGGAAATTAGGGTTTACCAAGCTAGAAGTGTTCTCTGACTTTATAAAAATCAAAGAATACTCCTAGACAAAGAGAAAGTAAGTTATCAAAATTTCACACCATGGTGATTAATATTTAATTTCCTATGATTTAAATAAGATTTATAGTATTTAACTAATTTTAAAATAAATATAAGTCAAATAACTTTTAATTTTTGATCAACATGATTCTCCTTTGTTTCCTGAGCACAGCAGTATTTTTATTTTATTTTTATAATATTTCTACACCAAATTATGAATTTTCTAAGTTTATGAATTAATTTAAATAAAAATAAGATATTTTTCTATTTATCCACGTCGCCGCCACGTCCCTCCTCGCCAGCTCCGAAAGACTATGCAGTGTTTTCCCATTTGACGTTGCCTTCCGCGTCAGTGCTGACTCGCCTGCGCTTTAAGTTTTGTCTCCTCATCCGACTCCTCCCTCGCTTCCGATGGATACACACACAAATGAACGACATACGTTCATCGTCCCCAAGTGACTTAACCTAAGAATTGTCAACACCAAAATGTTTTGATCTCGCTCAATACTCAACCAAATCATTCATGGTTTGTTCCTATAGCTTCATTTACTCGAGACAAACACGTCCATATGGTTAAAATCATATGAAAAACAAGTTCACTTCACAATTGGTGAAACTAAGATCATTTTTAGGGATAGTGAGCTATACCTTCGCTCAAGAGGTGAGACCTCGATTGGGTTGGTTGAAGATGTTTGTTGTGACCTTGCAAATCTCCTCCAAGAACCAATTCAAGTTGAGGTTGAGCTTAGAAAAGATTTCGATCAAGGTGTGATTCGGGCTTGGTCTAACAATAGGTTAGAGTGCTCGGAAGATAAAGGTTTTGATGGGAAACTTCCTCCTTTGGTTTGGGGAAGCTTTTGGAGTGATTAATTTGAGGTTTTCTGGATTTTGGTGAAGTGGCAGAAAAGGCCCTAGATTTCAAGCTTGAAATTAGGGTTAGGCAGTAAGGAAGATGGTTGAAATTTGATTTGGATGAGCTTAGGAAGGTTTAAGGAGTTTTGAGAGCAATTTGAAGTGATCTCCCTAAGCAATTGGCAATACCTCCCCCATGGCCGTGAGAGGGGTGGTTTAAATAGAGGAAGTATTAGGGCTGAATTAGCCAAGTCAGGGGTGGAGAAGGAAGCTTAGATGGAGGATTGAATGGCGCAATTCACCAATGACAATGAACTACTTTAGATGAGTGCGAAATTGGGTTTGAGTCAAGCATGGACTTCTTGGTTTTGGGTTTTTTAGAAACTTGGCTGGCTAGTTGGCTCAAGGAAGGCCACAGTTAAAGGTTTGATGGTGGATGGCATGGGATAGAGAGCTTAGCCAAATTTTGGGGCAAGCTTAATATTGGCTCTCTTATTTACCAAAATATCCTCATTTTTTTCAAGAAGGAAACTACTGGAGGTTTAGAGTATTCGGCTTTGATTTTTTACTCTATGTGATCAACCTGATGTTAGATATGAGAAATGGGAAGAATTGTTGCAACCCCTTAAACCCATCAACATGTTGAATGTGCATATTTATGAATTACATGCTGCATTACAAACTAGAGGTGGAAGCACTGAAATTTCTTCTACTTCAACTTCCAGACCCTCTACTTCTACCTTTAGACCTTCTACTGCTTGTACTACTGATTGAATTCAGTAATTGAGCAATTATTAATTCAACAAGGAGATATTTTAACATTACAAAATCAGGTTAAAAACATAGAAGGTCACCCGCACCACAATATTGATTATGCCCATAGGTGAGTGGAGTTTGACATTGCTTATCATGAGGCAATGGTGAAATTCATGAAGGGTGATCACACTGTGGAATTTCCTACATGCCCTAACTTTATGCCTTATGAGAGTGGAGACATTATGGACAAAGAAGATAATGATGATTGTGATGATGATGAATAATTAGATTGATATTTTTATGGATGGAGTTTGGTTTCGATTTATGTCTTTGGCGTTTTGTTGTAAGTGTTTACATTTTATGTTTAGTTGTTGTACTGAAACTTGCTTTCTGTAATAGTCGGATATTTGCTTCTATTTGTTTCATATTTAATGTTTTTGTTTAAAACTCTTCTTTTACTTAACAAATCTTTTAGTTATAACATGTTTTAGGAAATTTATATACTTCTGCACATTTTTTTAGTACCTACATAAAATCATGTTTAAAACCCTATACAGTGGTCAGTCTTATTAATTGTATTTATTGTTTTCTTTCTCCCTACATTTCTGCACTAGATATTTTAGCAATTAAAAATTTAAGTTTGGGGGAAGAAAAATTTTTCTTAAATTAGGCTAAACTTTATTTTTCCTCAATAAATTGTATTTTAAAAATTATTTTTAATACAACTTTTGGTATCAGAGATCAAATTTAGATAACTATATTTATGATTTTATAAATATGATAGTAGAATTAAGTAAAAGTCTTTAATAATAAAGGTTAGTTCTAAAAGTTAAGATATTTAGTATAAGAGTTAAGGTTATGTGTTTACTATTTAAAGTAAAGGAAAATGTATATTTGAAATATTAAGAATCTTAGAGTATATGAAAAGAAAGAATTGAGACTTTATGAAAAATCTTTTTCAAAGCTAATATGTATTTATAAGTAAGAAATGTGAGAAGTTTTTAACTTTAAGAAGAGGATAGTGAAGTTCAAAATCATTAAAGGCTATCCATATATACTAATTCTTACATGAAAAAGAAAATAAAAGAAAGAATTGAAAATGATCCTAAAAGAAAAAAAAGAAAAACAAAATCAAAAGAAAAAGAAAAGCAAAAAGAAAAATACATGTGAGGAGAAGCTTGATGAGATATCTAATAAAAAATTGGCTTCACTTGAATTATCTTAAAAAAGGGGCTTAATTCTAAACTTATATTAAAGTATTAGCATCTTTACTAATGAAGTTCTCATGAAATTCATTGTCATATAATTCTTCTAAGCATCCTTAATATGATGAATTATAATTATCCTTGAAATGAATAAAAAATCAAAACTCTTAGACTTAATTACTAGTTATTCTTACATCTGTAGTTCTAACATAAGTTATTAAAATTTTGTTATTATTTTTATAAAACAAAGGTCATAGAAGTCTTTAAGTGATGTTCACAGTCATAATTTTTACATAATAAAAGAGTTACTTGAGGACAAGTAATATTTAAATTTGGGTGATTTTGACATGGCTAATAATATTCAACCATTTATACACATTTAATGCCCATATTTAGTGATATTGCACTTAAAAAAAGGTATTTTTATATGTTTGTTGCACGTACACTAAGTCTAGGCATTTGGAGCTTAAAGGAAGCAAATAGGAAGTAATTTAGAGGCAAAAGACGGCTCGTTATAAGAGTTGAACTGACACCTAAACGCCTGATTTGGCTCCTAAGCACCATATTTGGTGTCGAAGCACCAGAATATAAAGAAGGTGATGCCTAAGTGCCAGATTCTGGCACCTAGGCGCCAGAAATAGTTACTCCTCTAAATGCATTGAATTTGGACGGATTTTTGAAAAGATGCCTAAGGAAACTCTTGAAAATTTGACCCTATATTATAAAATAGTGATTTTAGGCCATAATTGAAGGGGGACAAAAAGGTGTAAGGGTGAGAAAGAATTAGGGAAGATTTTCTTTAAGAGTTGTAAGAGGAGAGGGAAAGCGAGAGATTTTTTCTTCATTAAATTTGTAAGAGAGAATTGAGTGATATTGTAATGAGATAAAGTGATTCAAAGGACTTCAAAGGATTTACTTGGGGAGGAGATTGTGATAACTGGCTGTACTTTATTTTCAGTTTTTGTGTAAACTTGTTTCTATATATATAAATCCATATTTTGTTATATCTTCCTCATGTTTCTAAGTAGCTTGCTTTGTCCTTCTCTCTTCAATGAGATATAGTTATGTGAAGACTCTAAATTATTTGGAAATGTTTTAAATTATTAATTGTGAAGATTCAAACTTTGAACTTCATTTTTTTATTGATCTGACCAATTTATTTGTTAAAATTTGTTGTGAAAACATACAATCCGAGAGGGTTATGCTTTCTACAACGAAGTAAGAATCACATTTGATTTCATGGATAAGAATGCAGTCCATGGAGTTGAGTGCAAATAAATAGGAAAATATAATTTATTGGGCGTAAAATTGGAGATTTTAGGGTGACAGACTAAAATCCTCAAATTTTTCCAAGTGTTTGGAAACTAAAGTAAGATGTTAGCCCTAAGGCTAGGGGAACATGTAAACTCTAAGGTGAAAGCTTGGTATCTTCCCAACTTAACTGCAAATTTAGGGACTAAACTTTAGATTAGCCAATGTTCTTTGTCACTTGTAAAGAGGATAAAGAATATAATTGCTTCTATTTGACACAATACAATTTAATAACAATTCAAATATTTCATTGACTATAACCTCATTGTAAAGGGAAAGAATAATTTCTAAAATTTGAACCCTTCGTTATAAAACTTAGCTTAGTTACATTTGATTTAACTTTGAAGTTTAGAGATTAGTGTAGTAAATATAATTCCTTAGCTATTGAATACAAACCTCAAGTTGCTTTCTTACTTAAGTTTTTTTTTTATAGTTTTGTTATTATGTCTTTGTGTCAGTATTATAAGAATTTCCACCTCCCTATGGGATCAATACTTATGACTCCATTAGAGCCCTTTATTACTTGTGCAATACCTATACTTGGGTTTTCAACCTTGTGACTATTTAAATTGAAAATATATAAATTAATTCACTAGGGGTGGCAACTTTAAAGATTTAAAAGAGAAACTGATTATATTGAAGTAAACATTTATTGTGATTGTCTTGCATATTTTCTAGTCTAGCTGTCACTTGAGTTAGTGTGTTGAAAAGCATTACTAGGATAAACAAAACCAACATAAAATGCCTAATTAAGAATTGGCTTCACTTGAATCATTTTAAAGAAATAGGCTTTATTATAGTTTTGAGCTTTTATTTTCTTAAATTATTAGTTTACCTTTACCGATAGAGCTCTCTCAAATTCTACCTATTATTTTTTTGATACCCCTATGTTTTTCAAACTACAATTAATTGTTGAAATGAATAGAAAATTTGATTCCCTATACTTAATTACAAAATATTCTTATGCCTTATTTCTAGCCTGAATTACTAAACTTTTCCTAAAGTCATAACTATCACATTTATAGGACAAAATAATAGAGGTTTTAATGAAACCAGCTACCACATGTTAACATATTTAATTTTTTAAAAGAAATAAGTTACTTGAGGACATGTAACAATTAAATTTAGGGGATTTTAACATGGTAAAATTTGTTACTTTTGTTTGCACATTTAATGTCTATTTTTAATGATATTGCATATCAATGAAAGGTATTTTTTATGTTTTTAATTGTAGGTGCACTAAATGAAGAAAATGGAACGAAAATAGAGCAAGTTTGAGTCAAAAGAAGCAAAGAGGCCTATGTTGATCTGACACATAGGCGCTAGGATCCGTGCCTAGGTGCCATACTACAGCGAGCCTGGTGCCTAGGTGCCAGAGGTGGTTATCTAGAAGATTCAATGAACGTTAACGATTTTTGAAGGGGTGCTTGAAGAAACACTTGGGGATTTTGAGAGCTTTATTTAAAGAGAATTCTGGAGATTTAAAGGGGGGTTCTTTTAGAGAGAAAGGAGAGTTAACTTAGAGAGAAGGGGAGTCTTCTTGAAGAGGATAAAGTCTTGGAGGCTTGCTTAGATTTGGAGGAGAAGAGGAGAAGTGAGTAATATCTTCTTCACTACAGTTCTAAGTGAGATTGGAGTGAAATTGTAAGGAGAGTGAGTGATTTAAAGGAACTTAAAGGATTACTTGGGAAGGAGTTTAAAACAAGTTGCGTGCTTTGTTTATTTTACTTAGTCTTGTTTTGTAAACTTATATTTATCTATAAATCCATGTGTTGTTGTTTCTTGCCCATGAGATCTGAGTAGTTTTCTTTGTCTTTCTCTTTGCAATGAGGAATAATTACGTGTAGGAATGAAGTTTAGTAAAAGTTCTTTCAATTTCATAAATTGTGATGATTTAAACTCTATGTTTAATTTACTTATCGATCTGACCAATTATTTTGTTAAAATCTATTGTGAAATGTAGTGACCCAAAATGGGTTATGCCTTCCTCAACATAGTAAGAATCATATTTAGTTTCATGGATGAGAATGTAGTCCATGGGATTAAGTGCAAATAAATAGGGAAATAAGTTTTGATGGATGTAGAATTAGGGGTTTTAGAGTGACAGACTAAAATTCCAAATTTGGTCCAAATGTCTGGAAACTAAAGCAAGATGTTTGTCTTCAGGTGAGGGGTAAGTGGGAACTCTAGAGTAAGAGCTAGTATCTTCCCACCCTAACCACAAATTTAAGACTAAACTTTGGAATAACCAATGTTCTTCATATACTCGAGAGAGGGTAAATAATAGATATACTCCTATTTGACACAATACATTAATTAAGTTAAAATTATTTTATTTCTACACTGATTATAAACTCAATGCAAGGGGAAGGATATTTTACACAAATTTGAACTCTTCTATACATTGTTAGTTTAGAATTGTTTAGTGGTAACTTTACATTTAGCCTTTTTTCTCGCATTTACATTCTACATTTTCTTAGCATACTTAGCATTGCAAGTAATACACAAAAACTTTTTATCATTTTCTATATAAGTTAACTACAGTTTAAAGAAGGTTTTACTAAAGTAATCCTATGAGTTTTCCCTATGGGATCAATACTTACGACCCAATTAGAGCACTACAATACTTGAAACGAGACGTGTACTTGCATATTATGCCTAGTGTGTAAACCAATTTATCAATTTAATATAATATTTAATTTTGCACACTAGCCTAAAGATGAATTGAAATTACTGCGTAACTGTGAGTTGGGTCACATCACCTTCTCTATCCTCTTTAATTTCTCCCCACAAGCCAATATACCATGCACCTCAAGGCCCTATTGTATCTCTGTTGATTGAGCTAAGGAGTTTTAAATCTCGTCTAAGGAGTGTGCTAGTTATCTGGAAGATTTACGATGCACATTAGTTGCTTCCTCATAAGTCTCTATAGAATCGTTTGAGTAGTTAACCCCATCATCCTAGCTCAAGGGTTGGTTTCCCTTAACTAGCATATGGGCATTTGTCATTGGCGTGATAATCAACTTCTCACCCACATCCGCTGA
The DNA here is from genome assembly GCA_002079205.1 of Phalaenopsis hybrid cultivar. Lineage (NCBI taxonomy): Eukaryota > Viridiplantae > Streptophyta > Magnoliopsida > Asparagales > Orchidaceae > Phalaenopsis > Phalaenopsis hybrid cultivar. Next base: position 45,262 of record JXCR01125484.1, read on the forward strand.
AGGCAAGTCAACCTTCATGGCTATCGAAGTCAGATCTTCTACACCAAGAGATAAGATAAAGAAAAAAAGACTTAAAAAATAAAATTCTAACAAATAACATTTAGGGTCCTCTTATCAATTAGTCAATCCAACTCATATATTGTAAAAAACAGAGTGCCCTCACCATGCGACGATAGAGCACCAATAGCTGACCCGATGGATTGATGGTCAAACCAGTCTCCTGAACATTCCTTTACTTTGTACCGAGGAACAAAATTGATGACCCCATCTAATATATTAGCACAACTGTTTTTCTCTTGATAATGATAGTTTTTTCTTCCTTTCCCCCTTCAAGTTGTACCGCTCATTCAACCTCCCGAAGGCAGCACAGAGTAGATTCTTGTCGAGGATATTGCATTGGGTATTTAACACTTTCTCAATCACAACACTCAAGAGCTGATTGATTCAAGAGAGAGGGGCGAAGCCAATAAGGAATGGGTAGAGTACCATCAAACCATAGTTATAAGAATCAAAAGCATGAAAATTAAGGGAGTTTAGTAATTGAATCATTGGTTTCAGACCTTATTTTTAGTCAATCCTTTCTCATGCTTGTATTAAACTGAATTTCACTTGAGTTGTGTCTTGAGAAAATCCTAATTTAATAAAATTGAGATTTAACTTAACAAAAATTTAAATTAATCAAAATAAAATCCAAATATAATCAATTTCAATCAAACCCTAAGTTGACCTAAAATCAGCCTTAATCAACCTAAATCCAAAAAAAAATTATTTTCTCCCTCGTTGTCATTGAATGACTCAAAACTTCATTCTGATAGTTTCATAATCACATATAAAATACCATGTAAATAATTTTAATGATTTTTCAAGACAGATTTCGTCACTGTATCTGTATCATTGAAACTCTTTAAAGGAGCCACTTCGTGCCTAATTCTGACTCCATTTGAAGGCTCGTTGAGCCAACAATAATTAGGAGAGAAAGATATATAAATGATAATTTCGATAACAAAAAGATAATATAGTCACTTACCTGAAACTTACCCAAGTCTACCTAACCTAATCACTAAACCTAGCCTCAACATGAGAACCATCCCTAAGCCTACCCTCAACTTCTCCTCAACCCAAGAACCAACCCTAACAAAACCCACTAAATCGAGATCCAAACTTAGCCCCAATAACCTATTGACCTACCTAATTCACCAAATTATGGACCCATTAGTCTACCCACAAACTCGTTAGCTGCAGTGTCCAAACTAAGCTACCTAACCCGGAGCTTCGACTAAATCAAACTTAATCATGCTTAATTGAACCCTACAAAGCTTAATAAACCCTACTTGAGCACACTAAATCAAATCCATCTAACCCAAGCTTAAAATACCCTTTACCAAGCCTAAGACCATCTAAACCTAGCCTAAACACTATTGTATTCACTTCATCCTAACCTAAAGCGATAATCAGATAATCGATATATATATATATATATATATA
>JXCR01125484.1:46934-74482 GCA_002079205.1 Phalaenopsis hybrid cultivar
ATATATATATATATATAATAATAATAATAATAATAATAATAATAATAATAATAATAATAATAATAATAATAATAATAATAAATAGAGAAGAGGAGAGGGAGAGGAGAAGTATGTTAGTGTTAGTATGTTAATGTGATGATGTGTTAATGTTATGGTGTTCATAATTTTGCAAATGTGTATGTGTTAGCGTTAATGTGCAAATGTGCGTGTGTTAGCGTTCATGTGCAAATGTGAACCTGTAAGTGTGTGTGAGCATTAATGAGTAATTGTATAGATATGTTAATGTGTAAGTGAACATGTGTATACGTGTAAAAAAAAAAGAAAGAAAAATGGTGTGTTTGTGTGCATGTTTGTGAGTGTGCGAGTATGTTAATATTTGCACGAGTGAATGATTATGTTCATGTGCATGTGATAGAATGCAAGTTGGGATGATTTATTTTTTTAATCTCCACGCAAGTGGGATGAATCTTATTTTAACATTGCAAGTTAAGACTATTTCTTTAATTTCCATGCAAGTAGGATGAATCTTACTTTAACACATGCAAGTTGGGATGAATTTCATATTTCTATGTAAGTTGAGATAAATTTGATTATACAATGCAAGTTGGGATGAGACTTACATTGCCTTGCAAACTCACATGTTTTATTTCCAGGAAAATTGATGCATGATAGTCATAATATAGGATGTGTTGGATGTTGCTTATAAGAGCAAGGATTCAATTCGTGAGGCTAAGCAAAACAAAATAGCCTAGTTAAGCTTATGTGTAAGGATTCCCAAAAGAGAAAAAAATTCTATGAAATATAATGAATCTGTTCTAAAGGAAATCTGTCAAAAAATAGAATTAATAACACTTAGGTGCAAACCTAAAAAAAGAAACATTTTATATATCGACTAAGCGTGTTAAAAAATATTAAAATTTAACATTTGTGCTGGTTCAAACTCGAGAGAATCTCCTTTAAATGGTCTATTGAAGATAATTCTAAATAAAACATGAAGAACTTCTCTCGAAGTAAAAACCTGCTTTTAAGAATAAATCTTTTAAATCCATCTCACATCCATATTTATTAAATCCGGTTTCACATCATAATAGAGACAAAACACCGTGAAAAGCGGCACAATGCAAAAAATCTTGATTTAACAGTCATGGATTTAGGCTCCATTTGGGGCAGCTTATAAGTGCGGGCTGTATTTTCAAAACGCCGTCGTACCGTTTGGTTCGTGCGTTTTATCAGTTTATCTGAAACTGTGTTTGATTTTTTACACTAAATGCAGGCCGCAGGGGTCGACCCGCGACCGACTCACGGGCCGCATTTCAGGATAAACAGCTTATCCTGAATGCACAAGCTGCCCCAAACGGACCCTTAATTTTCATGTTTTTGGTATTTGGTTGGATTTACATTAAATTCATCCATAAACTCGGTTAATTGTATGCTACCAAATAATGCCTTAACAAATCTGGATTTAAGCTAAACTAAAGATAAATTTTGGTTTGGGACTCAAATAAAAAAAAATCATAAATTCATGAAATTATTGCATTTTAGCAATGGATTGGATTTAGTATAGCTGATAAATCCCAATAAAAATACAAACCCTAAATCCATGATTTACGGCAGAAGGGGGAAGAGACGGGATTTAAGATTTAGGGTTTAGCATCTGGGAGCCGCAGGGTCGTCGATTCGGGCGAAGCTTCAAATCTCCGGCGCCCAATTTGGTGAGGTACATACTCCAGCCGCAGAGCTTCGTTGGCTGCACTGACAGCCTCCGTCATTTCAGCTTCTTTAGCGGCACCAAGTAGGATGCCAACTTAGTGATGGGCGGTAAAGTGACTTATATTACCATTTCATTTCCATGGGTCTGTTGCTTTTATGAATGCCTGTTAAGGAAGAAGTTGTGATGTGAGCATATATGATGTATGCCTTGATTTTTCAATGGTTTTTGAACAGTTGAATTTTTCAGTCAGAGGCGAAACAATGGTTCCTGAAACTAAATTTTCTCGACCATTTCAACTTTCGTGAGTTGGTATACTTGTTATTCACAATTATTTTCAATAATTTCTACCTTTGTTGCCTTAGGCCGGCATCTTCTCCTTCCTAATCCTTTAAAGCTAGTTTTACCAACCAGTCTAACGAATTCATCTGGTACCCTCTATTGTTCATGTTCAAGTCACCTAAAGTTATTTTCAACTACTTTATCTCCAATAGATGCTGCTTTTAATCACAACTCTAATAAAATCATTGCCTTATTTATACTTGTAGTTTTTTCTTGCATTCAACTCAGTATATTTGCTTCGCCCAATTTAGTCAGCAACAACTTTTTTTACTAACATCAGCAATAACTTTTTTTACTAACATCAGCAATCATAACAGTAATTTTATAAATTTTTCTTTTTTTATGTTGCCATGAAATGCTCAAATCGCGTAATACTTATTAAGTCACTTATTGATTTATAGAAGTAATATCCTTGGTTATAGTCTCATAGAATCTATTTAGCAAAATTAAAAGAATGTACTAAATGTTCCCAATTTAAAAATTTCTCTTGAAATCTTGCTTGTCTGCTATCATCTTTCCTTCCCCTTATATTTATTTTTCATTGTTTGAAAGCTTTATTTTGCTTCTCCTTTATTCCTGATTTTTGCTTATGTAGCTTTTGTTAATTTTTTTGTGTTTTGTTCTATTTGTTGCTTACAATTAAGATTGTGCCAAGATTATGCATGTAAATTTTCCCCATTTAGAAGTATTAAAATGTATGTTATTCTTGGGCTTCTATTTTCTTTGCTAAAGATTTTTTGGTGTATTTACATAAATACTACCCAATTCCTATTTATTTACACATCTAACACCTAAATTTGACTTTTCACATTTTTAGCACCCAGATCTTTCATATCACATAAAAAAATGCCACCATTTAATTTTAATAAGTAAAATACAATTTTTCATGCATATGTAAGGTGGTATGCATGTAAAAATTGAAGTTTGGGTGTTAGATATGCAAATACATAGGAATTGAGTGGTATGCATGTACATCTTCCTTGATTTTTGTATGTTATATTGGCAGTCTTGTTTTTTTCTTAGTTGAGATATCTTAATCAAACCAGGCACTCTAAGATGAGCTTATGATTGCTGGAACAGGTTTATTTCTATAAATTGAGCTATGAGATGAAGCTGAAAGTCAAAATTATTTGAACGCAACACAAGCACATCGTGAATGTTATGTTATGAGCATTGTCCAATGAAAACACATTTGCATTGTCAATTGAGTTTCTTTTTATTTAGTTAATGTAATAAGGAAACAGATAGTTTATATTTTATTAAGATTATTTGAATGGGTCTACTTTAAATTGTTTAGCATTGTATTTGCTAAGTACCTATCTTTTTAAAAGTTTTTTTTTGTAATAATTTCAAGGGCCTTTTATTTTATAAATGAGGATTCTATGGTTTATTGTTTTGCTGTGAATGAAGAATTTTGAAAAAATGCCTTTATTTTTTCTCTTTGCACTGCATGTGCTGCCTCTCTCTGTCTTGAATTTTCTTTCCCCTTCGTTGCCATTTTCTCTATCTTCTTTCTATCTACTCCAATTTGTTTGTCCAGTTGCTTTCTTTTCTCCTATGTCTCTCCCATTGTTTCTTCATTTTAACACTATCAGACCTCACCCGAATGTTCTTTTTAATTCCTTTAAAATCGTTAGAACTGTAATTTTTGGGTATCTATATTCTTCAAGATCAAATTTGTAATATCGCAGGGGTCTTCTATTCTATAAATGAGAATAATAAGGCTTATTGTAATGCATTGAATGAAAAATGTTGGTAAAAGGTTAGCATCTTCCTCCCTTGATCCCTCCCACAATGTCTTCCACTGGCTTGAATTGTCTTTCTTTTCTTACATATTCTCTGTCTAGTTCTAAAATCCTCCCTCTCTTCTATCTAGTTAATGTTTTTTCTCTCCCATGTCCCCAACTCTCACATAAGTCTCTCCATTTTAAAAATGAAGTTAGAGTTCTCGTGATACCATGATCTTGTGATTGTAGGGTCAGAGTTAGATAGGCTCCATCCCATGATTTTCCTGAACAATGAGATTTTTCTCACCTTTTAGTCTGTTGCCTGGTAGTGAGCCTCTATTTCATATTATTTAATTAGTATTAGGATTAATTTAATTTGGGATTGTATATTGGTTTTATTTTTGGATTGGGTGTATAGACTTTTGCTTGGTTTATGCTGTTTGTAGATTTCTTTCTCCATATTTTCTCTATTGAAGTGTCATATCATTTGATTTCTCTCTGGTGTTGTCCAAGTAACCTGATTAGATCTAGTGGTGATCTCTTCTGAATGCCCAAAGGCGAATGCCTAAAGGCTTCATCTCTCTTTGAATCATTTTTATCTGTTGTTTAAACGCAAAAATTGCTGTTTCTCCACAACTTACCACCTTCCTCATCCGTTACCTATCCTTTTACTATTATAACCCATTTCTTGATTTTTCTACACCATCCATGAATCATAAATCAATGTCATTTGATATTATAATAAGATCACAACATGATCTAAGATGAAAAAAGAAATGTAGCACAACTACTTTCTCTCATTATCAACGAATATGCTCTTAAAACTCTATCACCTGAGTAAGAGAGATTCTTTTATAGAGGAGCGCACAATTAATTAACTTATGCTGCAATATGAGTTGGTAGAACCAAGTGTAATAGTTCTAGAAGGATTGAAGTCATCCTTCAACAATACAGTGTAATTACATCCTTATTGATCCATATTTGATGTTTAGATTCTATATTTGAAGTTGGAGAAATAACATTGTCACTAGAGACCACCACTTCTTATGGATAGAGTTCAAATCCATGATTAGATTGTAAGATTACACCATTTGAACCCCCAAGCCGACTTCTCATGAGAATCAATCCGGAGTGGAGAAAATGTGGAGGCCATTAGTACTCCCAAATCTATTCCAGTTATAAAGTACTTTAAATGCCACGATATTGGATACATTGCATATGATTGCCCAAACAGGAGGGTATTCTCTTTTTCACCAAGTGGGGAACGGTGGAAGAAATGGACAGTGACATAAGAGAAAAATGAGGTTGTAGAGAGGAATATCAGTTTTCGACCGATAAGGGAGATATACTAGTTGTTTGATGGATTCTTTAGACTAGGTTCACGAGGAATAGCTTTCGCATTGATATAACATATTTTATGCACATTGCACTGTGAATGAAAATATGTGGTCTTATCATAGATGAATGTAGTTTTTGAGAACATGATGTCTACCCAAATGATTAAGAAGTTTAACTTGGCCACACAGAAGCGAACCTGATCTTATTTTCTGTCTTGGTTGAAGAAGGGAGTAAGATCAAAACTGACAAGAGATGTATCACGCAGTTCTCTATTGGAGATAAGTTCCAGGAGTAGGTGCGGTGTGGCATGGTACATATGGATGCTTGTCATATCATATTATGCCATTCTTAGAAGGGTGATCATCGTGCATGTTATGATGGCTACAAAAATAAATATTTCTTCACCAAAATGGAAAACACAAAGTTCGAGATAATGCAGTTTCATTCAAAATTTATGAATTTATTATCACGAATTAACTTTCTACAGGTCTTAAGAGAAATACTTGTAGGACTAGCACTTTACGTCTTAGAAGACAATGAATTCGAGGAGTCAATACAAGAAAGGCAAGTCCATGCTAGGAGATTTGTAGGTAATCTGATCGATATTCCATCTCTTGGATTGCTACTACTGAGAGATATCCAACATTTCATAGGCCTCATTCTTGGACCAGTGCTTCCCAACTGACTAATCTACATGACGCGTCCCAGGAAAGTACAAGAACTTGTAGAACCAAACCAATAGATCCAAAAAGGTCGTGGGTTTCAAGGAAGATGACTTTGTATGGATCATATTAGAAAAGGAGTTATCCATGCAAGTTTATTTGGAAAGCTGAAGCCTAGAACTGGCTGTTCTTTTCAGATTATTAAGAGAATTAAGACAAGTTATGCAAATTTAATTTATTGGGAGACTACAACTATTTTGCTACAATTAACATTGTTGATTTGTCCATATTACGAGGATTCAGATGCTTTCGAAAAAGGTGAAGCCTTTCTTATATGGGGAGAGTGACTTTGGAGCTCCCGCAAACCCACGATCATGGGATCGGAGTGGGATAGGCTCTATCTCGTGATTTTTCCAGAAGGCAGGATTTTTCCCACCTATTATGATATTTACAGGCCATGAGCCTCTATTTAATACTATTTTAATTAGTATTAGGGTTTATTTAATTTGAGACTATGTTATCTTACGATAAGGCTCCAAGAGATGTCTTTTGGAGCGTTTTTGAGAAGAAAGGTGTTGATATGACTTATATTCAAGTCATTAAAGATATGTATACTAAAGATGTTACTTGTGTTCGAACGGAAGGAGGATTGACCAAATATTTTCCTATTTCTATTGGATTACATCAGGGATTGGCTTTCAACCCATATCTTTTTTGCGTTAGTTATGGATGGTCTTACTGGGCATTTACAGGAGGATGTATCTTGGTGCGTGCTTTTTGCTGATTATATCCTTCTCGTGGATAAGACGAGAGAAAAAGCCTAGGAAAAACTTGAATTATGGAGGTCTACGTTGGAGTCTAAAGGTTTTCATTTGAGTAGAGCTGAAATTGAATACATGTAATGTATTTTTAGTAGTAGTAGCTCTAGTGACTGAAGTGTAACTTTGGGTGATCAAATTATTAAATGGTGTGAACTATTTAGATATCTCAGGTCTGTTGTTCAAAGCGATGGTGATATAGATGGAGATGTTAATAGTAAATTTCATGTTAGTTGGTTGAAGTGGAGGAATGCTTCGGGCCTTTTGCGTGGTAGAAAAGTACCGTTTAGACTGAAAGGAAGATTTTATAAGATGGTGGTAAGACCTGCATTGCTCTATGGCGCTGAATGTTGGTCTTTAAAAGAGAAGCATTATGCTAAGTTAAGTGTTGCCAAGATGAGAATGATTACGTGGATGAGTGGCTTTACACTTAGAGACAAAATGCAAAATAAATATATCTGTGATAGGGTTTTTGTAGCTCCAGTGACCGACAAAATTAGAGAGAGTCGTATTAGATGGTTTGGTCACATTAATCGTCGACCATCTGATGATGATCCGATTATGAGAGTAGATGTTTTAGATTTGACTTATGTTAAGAAAGGCAGGGTAGACCTAGGAAGACTTGGGCTTATTGTATAAAAAAAAAATCTTAATTTATCAGAACTAAATGAAAATATGATACTAAATAGGACGCAATGGAGAAAAAAGATTAATGTAGCTGACCCCACGTAGTGGGATTAAGGTTTTGTTGTTGTTGTTAGTTTTATTTTTGGACTGGTTGGGCAGACTATTGCTTGGTTTATATTATTTGTAGATTTTCTTCTTATTTTTATTCCTATTGTAGTGTTGTATCTATCTCTGACTGAATGCTTATTCAAATCAGGATATTCATTCAAGGTAGGCTGAACCATTATTAACATCATTCAGACTTCCTTCTATTTAGATAGTTAAATAAAAAGCAAATTTTCCCAATTGAAATTATATTCATCACATAGTCAACCTACAAATGACTTTTAAGTCAATATTATTTTATTTGGTCTTGAATCATTTTTGAAATGAAATGCATGTTAATCAAATGTATGCCATGATTTAGTTGGCATTCTATAGGTAAAACTCCAAAACAAAATTTATTTTTGTATTAANAATGTAGCTGACCCCACGTAGTGGGATTAAGGTTTTGTTGTTGTTGTTAGTTTTATTTTTGGACTGGTTGGGCAGACTATTGCTTGGTTTATATTATTTGTAGATTTTCTTCTTATTTTTATTCCTATTGTAGTGTTGTATCTATCTCTGACTGAATGCTTATTCAAATCAGGATATTCATTCAAGGTAGGCTGAACCATTATTAACATCATTCAGACTTCCTTCTATTTAGATAGTTAAATAAAAAGCAAATTTTCCCAATTGAAATTGTATTCATCACATAGTCAACCTACAAATGACTTTTAAGTCAATATTATTTTATTTGGTCTTGAATCATTTTTGAAATGAAATGCATGTTAATCAAATGTATGCCATGATTTAGTTGGCATTCTATAGGTAAAACTCCAAAACAAAATTTATTTTTGTATTAAGCTTATTTGTAAAAAAAGCCAGAGAATCATTTGAATTCAAATCCTCTAATAAAAATATTGTTGTTGTTGCCCTCTCTATCATAGTCAATGTCTTAAAACATTTAATTTTCAGGCTGAATCCATGGGCCGACTATTTGCCTATTGGTAGCATGGATTGGGGGATCGATTTATTTTGTTCTTTCTTATTCACTCGTCAAGTTCTTCCATATATACATAGTAGAAATTATATCCAGTTAGTGATATTGATTCATGCCATAAATTGCTTATAGAGAGAAGGAAAGTCAACCTTTGTAATATAATTAATATCAATTATAGTCTTTTTATTGCATTTCATATACTTGTGTATGGATATCTTTTACTTTGTCAAAAATTTTTTTAAAATCTATATTTTATTAATGGCATGAGAGCAAGGTTCTGGGCAATAATCCAATGTTTGGTGGAGATAACAACACACCATGAAGAGTCGGTAGTTGAGGAGTACTCTTTCATTGCCATGCTTGTAACATTTTAAAGTGGGAACTATATGAAGCATATTTGTTGGAGCACTAGAACATCGAACATTTGTTATTTGCTCTATTATAAATCTTGTATTTTACTTCTCTCTCTAATAATAAGATGGGACTAAGTCTCCCTTTTAAAAAAGATGTAGATATAAAGTCAAATCATTATAAATTATCTGTCTTTTCAGGTTGTTTACTTTGCTCTCCTTCAGCTGTCAAGCAGCTTGATTTAGAGAATTTTTTTCCTTTTAACATTTAACTTTGGGATAGCATTTTTTTGTACACTACTTGTCTGATTAGTCAAAGGTTTTCACTTTTTACAGTATTACAGCCAAACAGTTCCTAAAATGTCATCATCAGATTTGACGGGTTAACATCTATAAAGAACAAATGCGCCTCATTTACTTGCTAATCAAGTGACAAAATCTCTGACTAGCCTCCAGTAAACAAGACAATGCTCTAAATCGTTTGTTGATCACCATGGCTGCTATATTCTTTGTAAATTGTAATCCAAACGTCTGAACCTTTGATAATGTCTGCTTTGCCTCTATTATTTTCCACTATTTTCGTTGCGATCTCTTCCACCTTACCCCTTATCTACCCTGCTGGGTTGAAACTTCTAACTTCGATCTTGAAATGCTTCACCTGCATCTTCCACCACTTGGCCACGCATCTCATCTACATCCTTAAGGATTACATTTGATAAAGAGACCAACTGCTTTGCTTTACCAACCATCTTTGATGAAGGAAGGGATCTTGACGAATCCCCACTCTATGGTTCTTTCCATCAGTCATGTTCTCTTTTCACCTGCTCCGTTTAATCTTTGGTTTGCACCAATCATTCCTTTCATCTCCTCTTCTGCATCTCTCAGCCATTCTATAAATCCTCTCACTCACCAACATCTTTCACTGACATTTGCTTAGCCATCCTACACCTGCAAGTTGCGCCCAGCCCAAAATGCTGCCCTCCATCAAATCTCACCCTAATCTCAGATTCTCCAACATCACTTGCTCACCCTATGCACCATTAAGCACAAATCATATCAATAATACTTCATGACACAATCAAAGCTAGTTTAATTCATTTAGGTTCAATATGCATGAAGACCTTTAAGCTTCCAAAATTGTGGGAGCCTTGATAATGCAGGTAAATGATGCAATGTGGTAATATGTAAAAATCTTGTGACTAGGATTTGTGATGCTAATTTGCTCAGATATGCTGAACTAATTTTGATATAGGCACAAATGAAAATCAAGTTATGTTGTCTGCGTAGATTACTGAAATTAGTTGTTTTATATTGGACGTGCAAGATTCTTTATTTGCATAGTTGGTCAATTTAACCAAACAATCTGAATGCACGAAACAGGCTACTTGCCTAGGTCATATCTTTTGGAAAATGGGCACATGCCTTTACCTCTGCTACTTGTTATTTGTTATTTTCTATGGTTAAGGTGCTTTTATTATATGTGTTAGCAGTACGTTCATGATTTAAATTGTAATTCTTGTGCTTTGATTTTACTCAATTTACTATCAACACATAGAAGGATTTCACTAGCTTTGCCCACATCTTATGTTCAAGAAAATTGCAGCTTCTGCTGCCTTACATAATTTCTTAGTATGTTGTCCTTCAATTATTTGTTGTTATTTGACCATCCTTTTTAGCTTTGTCTCATTGGCATTGTTTTATTAATTGTTTGTTTGTGTAAGTTGTTTCTAAAATGATTTAATTGCAGATTTTCTGGAGCATGACTCATGTATCAGAAGGATATTGCTCCGAACGAGGCATATTCGCTACATTTATTAAGATATTGAGGCTTATATTGACGGATTTTCATTTCATGCATTTGAAAAATTATTTGTCTAAAGAGAAGCTTTTGAGAAGGAAGATCAAGAGAAAGTGCATTTAGCCTGAAGAACAGGCAAACAGGTTTTGTTGGCAACATTATTACTGAGGAAATAGGAATAAGATGAAGTTCCATATTGAGGAGGTGGTTGTGTACTTCCCTTATGATTACATTTATCCTGAGCAGTATGAGTACATGGTGGAGCTAAAGCGAGCTTTGGATGCTCGAGGCCATTGCTTGTTGGAGATGCCGACTGGTACTGGCAAGACTATTGCCCTTCTATCCCTCATTACTTCATATGCTCTTGCACACCCTTCCTCTCCCCTTAAGCTCATCTACTGCACTCGTACAGTTCATGAGATGGAAAAGACTCTTGCTGAGCTTCGAGTTTTGTACTCCTATCTACCCCCCTCTTCCTCTCTTCTTGCTCTTGGTTTGTCCTCTCGCAAGAATCTTTGTATCAACCCTGATGTTCTCTCAGCTTCCTCTCGTGACTCAGTTGACTCTGCATGTCGTCGCCTTACTGCTAGTTGGGTTCGTGCACTTGCTGCTGATAGGGAGGAATATAACGATAGAAACTCATTGCAACGCTCAGGTGCTATCTCTACTTGCCCTTTCTTCGAGTCTTATGATAGGGCCTCTCGTGATGCCATCCTCCTTCCCTCAGGAGTTTATACTCTTGAGGACCTCCGTGCATTTGGTCGTGATCGGAAATGGTGCCCTTATTTTCTTGCTCGCAATATGGTTCGATATGCCAATATTGTTGTTTATAGCTACCAATACTTGCTTGATCCTAAGGTTGCCAACATCATCTCCAAAGAGATGCAAAGGGAGTGTGTTGTTGTTTTTGATGAGGCTCACAACATTGACAATGTCTGCATTGAGGCTCTTAGTGTAAGCATTCGAAAACAAACGCTTGATGGGGCCACTAGGAACCTCAGCCGCATTGCTCAAGAGATTGACAGGTACATATTCATTCACTTTATAAATTTATGGATTTTACCTTCATATTCCTGAGATATGCTACCTTTATGACATAATTAATACAAAATAGTACTCACAGAACTATTTTCTTACATGTAACTCAGGAGTTTGGATCAGCTAGCTAGCTCCTACGATGTTGAAAAAAGGAATGAAATACTTTAAAGTGATATGAGTTTGTCAAGTGAAATAGATCAAGTGAGTGATGTTGAGAGTGGGCCTACCTCATAGGTTGTTGACGTTGATAAAGGTTGTAAGGATTTAGAATGTTTAATCCATTAAAACCAGGATTTTTCATAGGCTAATATTAGAGTCATTTATAATTTCAGTTGGCGGGTTAAATGTGCGTATAGGGAAAACTAATTGCTAATAGTAATTTTTTAGAAAAACCTAATTTGATTTGTCTTCCACCTTTTGTTGTCTACTTCTATTGAGTAGGCAACAAAGATGCTTGAGGATAAAGTAAATGGCTAGAGAATTTTTTTTCCTGGAATTGAAGGAAGTTTCTCTAGAGGTATGAATTTTCAGCCAAAAGTTTTTTATTTTCTCTGATGCAATCTTTCTAAAATTTATGTTTGTTGTTTTCTTTCAAAAAAGGCAGAGGTAGACCTATGAAGACTTGGGCATATTTTATAAACAATGATAATAATTTATTAGAACTAAATGAAAATATAGCACTAAATAGGACGCAATGAAGAAAAAAGGATTTATGTAGCCAACTTCCACATAGTGGGATTAAGGCTTTGTTGTTGTTGTTGTTGTCTTCTTTCAAGAAAATTTAACCTTAAGAAATTCTTTCCCCAAATGGTCCACGAGCTTATGTTTTTTATGACAACCTTCACTAGGGTCAAAGAGGTGCTTGGTGGTTTTAGACAAAGGCTGCACTGGTCACTATGCTTTGCTTGGTGTTGATGGTGACTTTTGGAGACGTCGGGGAGGCACGTCAATCTTGTGGACTTTTTAGTTTTACCTGGCCACCAATTTCTCTTGATTAAATGATGACCTTTGATGGTTGATGTAGAAATTCTAAAGGAATTCTATTTATGGCTACACTTCATGCACCTTGCTACATATAAATTGACAGAAAACTAAATAAGGGAATCTCTCCAAAATAAGAAAATAATAGAAAAAAGAAATATCTAATAAAGTAAACATAATTAGTGAGATATTTTATGAGAGGGATTTTGAGTGTCATGAATAAGTTTGTTGATTGAGAGTAGATTGCAATTTAAATTTGAAACATAAAGAACACAATAGAGATGAAGATCCTTTGTCAATTTAGCTTATTAGTTCCTTTTACTGGTGAGAGAGTGAACCATCGACTGTTCAACCTGTAGTGACCGATACATGAATTGTAATTTTTGAAGATGTCGATGCATCGTCATATGATCTGATGCTCCGAAGTCGACCATCCGAGGTTTTAATTTATTTCTTCGGACATTAAAAGGGTGGGATAAGATATCTTGGTGTGCTAACAAATTGTTATGTTGCTTGATAGAGGATTGCATTGCTTGTCTACAACTGGAACTATTACTAACTATTTTCTGTAGTACATTTAGTTCCCGGTGAACAAACTGAATTCTGAATTGTTGTTGGTTGTGGCAAAGACATTTGCTCATTTCTCCTTGTCATATCTTTCATTAGATTGCTTCAAATCTACGAGTTTACATTGTAATTTCCAACATTTTTTTCACATGACAGTTTTCTTACAATGATCACACCACAGTCGTCCTTTCTTTGGTTTGTTATTTTGAGAGGGATTTTGAGTGTACAAGGCTGATCTTTCAACAAATGGTGGGGTGTGATTGTCCATCATCATTAACTTCCATCAACTCTTTTCCCTTCGAACTTCTGCAAAGACCTCCTGAATTATAAGGATTGGTTTACTTCCTATGTTTCTCCCCCTGACTTCATCTAGGTCGTCTTTATTGAGGTTAAAGAGAAATTTGATGGTTCTTTTTTTGTTTAATAATGCTTCTAGACAATGGAGAGTCATCAAGACATTTCCAAGAATACATCTCATACATGTCTAATTATAACCAACAATGTGTGAGGGTATTGAAGTATTGAGTAAAACTCAATTTTGCTTGTCGTAGATCTTGTAGTCTAGTCTCAATATCAAAATAACTCCGAGGAGTTTTCAGTGTAGAGTAGGTTTCACGTGCAGACTCCCATATCTCTTTGGCTATTCTATAGAGTATAAAGTTCTCTAACCTCCGTCGTGATGGAACTTACCAACCATAATGTATGCATGTTAACTTTTCAGACCCGATGGTTGGAATCTGTCATTTCTAGAGTTCAAATTTCGCCCGTGAGATGTCCATCTTTCCCTCTGTTACAGATGTATATGAAAACGTATTGTGATCATTGAAGAAAATTATTGTTCATGATTAAGTGAGAGAAGTAATTAGATACAATCGGGGTTGAAGACATAGACTTGGATTTGGATGTGACTTTCAAGGAAGAAAATTTTGTGGCCATGTCGTGTTTGATAATGCTAAGATTGTGAAGCTCGAATCTAGATGGCATGTTGTTCGAACAAAGTGAGAGGAGGACCCTTAGTTCGACTACTCAACAGGGAGGTGTTGAACTTCTGCTCCACAAGTTCAGCAAGACGAATCTGGTTTTTAGTAGATAATCACAAGAGTCAGAGGAGACGAAGCCTATAGTAGAAAAAATCCATCGAGAATACTCTTGCGACTGTCCTGAATTTTGGAGAAGAAATTTGTGAAGAAGAGGTTCAAGGCAAAGAAACAAACTGTTTTGCTATCAATTCGGCTAGAAGAGATGTTATGTGGTCCATGCAACAAAAGAGGAGGGGAGATTGTCCTCTTAGATGTATGAACAATGACCGACTCATGTGTATTCAGATTGTCAAAATCCAATAAGAGATTACCATCGACCACATTTTGAAGAGTCGATGGGGAGACGGGTATGAGGATCTGAATCCATTCTGCAGTGGAGATCATAGCGGCGAGTAATACTGACCACACCGCTTTGGAATCCAATATCAAAGGAGATCGAGAGAAGAGGCCACTTATGGAGGCCAACGAGACTTTTACATCAAGATGAACCTTCTAGAGTTTGAAGGAGTTTTGTATCTAGATGAATTTATTGATTAACCACAATCTGTTGAACGAATCTTTGAGTATAAAGATGTGTTAGAGGATAAGCAGGTCAAATTAGCTGCTATCAATTTGAAGTAAAACGACTCTTTGTGGTGGGAGAATTTACAGAGACAGAGGAGAAGAAAATGCAGCAATGAGATTACCAAGTGGGAAAAAATAAAGAAGACAATGCAGAAGAAATACCTTCCACCTTATTACTACCAGGATATGTTTATTAGACTCCATAACTTGCGACAACGTGACCTTTTAGTGGAGGAGTTCACGGCTCGGTTCAACCATTTACAAATCAAATGCATGTTGTCCTAGCTAAACAAACACACTATAGCCCGTGACCTTGGGGGTCTAGAGCCCGCTATCAACATTGTGGTGCAGCTGCAATCGTACTGGACATCGTGAGATGTTTAGACTCTAGCCTTGAAGGTGGAAAGACAACAGGAACAGAGCAGACAATAATCGTTTTTCTGGCAGCAATCTTTAGTCAAGCAGTCACCCACAGCTACCACGACCGATAAAGGTACCTTGGAGGGAATTAGCAAGTTTGGACAAGGAACTGACAAGCGGATCAGAGTGGAAAGAAATAGGAGAAAGGAAGTCTTTCCAATAACGTACTGACCAGGAAGTATTTCAGGTGCCAAATCTACGGTCACATAGCCTCTAGCTGTCCCATGAGTTGAGTGGTTGTTTAGGGCACCATGGAGGAGGTTGACGATGAGTAGAAAACTGAGAAACCGGATAAGGTGTACTATTTTCCACCAAATAATGTAGAGACATTTGTGGTTCGACAAATTCTACAGTTGAGGATACAAGGGATCCGTAGTAGCTTTGCCAAAATATCATCTATACCCGCTGCCCGGTGAACAAAAAGATATGCAGTCTCATCATCGATGGGAGTAAGAATGTGGCATCTACGTAGATAGTAGAGAAGTTGGTTCTCATGACTTAGAGATACTTCTAACCATATTCTATGACGTGATTGAAGAGAGAACAGAGTCAACATTGACCAAATATGCCTAATAGAGTTTTCAAATGGGAGCCAATTACAGGATCAAGTGTGGCGCAGCGTAGTCCCCATGTATGTCTGCCACTTTTGTTGGGGAGACTGTGACCGTTTGACCGAAAGACTCTGCATGACGGATTCAAAAACACATTCCTTCACCAAGGGTGGGAAACGAATCATCCTAGTTCCTTTGGCGGAGCCCGAGATCACAAAAGTCCTTGTTAGCAGAACAACATTGGTGAGACCAGTTTTGGTGATGACAGGGGATGATGGTAATGCGACACCGACTCTAGGCACGGGACATGCACGATATAGGGCATTGCAGAAACCTTACCACAAGCGCCACCATAGTGCGGGAGGGTTTAGGTTACTCCCATTTCAGATCTGGCTAAGCCGACCTTGGATATGACCTTGGGAGTATTTAGCAATAAAGGCGAGACACATAGTCCAGTGCAGTAGTAAACTCATAGAAGACTGGACAAATGTGGATGTTTGCTTGTAAGTTGAGAAAGACCCTCAGGTACCTTGAAGGACGGTGTAGTCGCCAGTGAGATCCATCTTGTATTAGAATTATAGACAAAGAACCATAAGCTTCGACGAATGAAGTCGAAGCTCCCCTAAGCCCGGGAGACTGGTTTGAGCCCAACCTGCTGAACCGACTGCCTGAAGATCAGGCGAACCTGGTCTGAGGCCGGTTCTGATTCCTATGGGACTGAGCGACACTTGGAAGGGTGACAATGCTGCCAACCCGCTTTCTCCCATTTGTCTTTTCTCGTTTCCTTTCCTATTTTCCGCTTGATGGGAGTCTATTTATATTCTTGTTTCTGTAATTAGGATGGGAGTTTTTTTTTATTCTTGTTTCTGTAATTAGGGTTGGGTTATGTGTTTTTGCTTTCATACTATGTGTGGAGTCTCCTCTTCCTTTGTTAGGGTTGTATCCGATGACAGATGGTGCTTCGACTGTATTCTGTTCCGAGGTGGTGTTGTATCCTTTCCAATTTCCTCCCTGTCATTTTCCCTTTCTTCTCTAACCACCGACGTGTAGCTTCTCTTCCTCCCCCATTCTACTAACAGCCTGCCGACCCTTTCCATCCAACTACCCACCTATCTAACCACCAACTTGCACCCTGTCGCCCCCCTTAGCGACAGTGGGATCCAGGTACTTGCTGTCGAGATGCTTCATCACCGGGAGGTTACAACAGCTCTGTCACCATCAGTGTCAATGTGAAGATAGAAGTTTGGATAAATGAGGTCGAAGCTACCACAACCTCGGGAGAATGACACGGGCATCAACACCCTACGTGACAATTGTCGTGACTTCCTTTGCCCCAGACCGATTTAGTCCAGGCAAAAGAGGAATCTAACCAGTCCTTTGAGGCATCGGCTTCCCTCTAATTGGTAGCAGGGTCCAGTTCTCTTAAACTTAGGCCTATAAGAATGTTCTTTCATATTTTAGGTCAATTTTTTTTAACATTTATGCTAGGAAAGCCATCAACATCCCCTCTTTTCCTAGGGTTGTTTCTAAGTGCGAGTGGCACTCCGACTATACCTCGTTCCATGTTGGTGATTCTCCTCCAAGGGTCGAATGGTGCTCTTGCTATATCTCACTCCCAAGGCGATATTTATCCTCAATTATCCCCATCTTCCACAACTTTCTATCCGCTGCCGCTGTCACCATAGCTGCTGCAACCACCTCCTAAGACAACACCTTTGTTGTCACCAACAGCCTCCATACCTCCCTGCCATCCGTTCCTACCACCTACCAACCTTCCAGCCCTTCTACCTTGTAATGACCGACCTTCCCACTCTTTCACATTGCCGTCATCATCCTTATCCTGCTTCCTCTTCGCTGTTTCCGCCCCTAAACAACAAATTGCTGTTGTTGGGACCATTGTTCCTTGCTATCTTGCTATTCCAACCACGCATAATCGCCGTCACCATCCTTTCCAAGTCCATAACGACCTCACCCGAGGCTCAGCATGGCCATGTGTTGCATGTCCTGTTGTTATTTCATGTTTTCATGTGTGGTTGTAACAACCTATTAGTTTTTTTAGAAATAATGTTTGCTTTCTTATTGTTAGGTTTGGGTTAACTCCGGTATCATTTGTATCAGAGCCAGCCTAACCTTATTTCTATCTTAAGGTTTCTAGCATCCACCAATGCCCAACCCTATCTCCACCCAACACCCTTTCCTGTATACTGATTTTTTCCAAATTGGCCACACACAAATTTTCTTTTCCACCCTACATCAGCCCCTTAATCATGTCATCGAGGAGGCAATTGTTTAACATTGATTAGGAGTTTAGCGGGAAGAAATGCAGCGGGAACTCCACTGAGTGCTACAACTACTCGTTCATATTGAGGAAAGGATCCAGGGAGAGGCCACCGTTGAGCTTGGTGGACAAATCCAACAAAGAGAGAGAGGAACACTTGAATCTTTTTTTAGGGATGATTCCAGTAGAAAAGAAGACAAGATCATGACTCTTTGGGATACCGTATCAGAAGAGGCAGAGAGATGAAGTGCATGTTGGAGGATTCAGAGAATCAAGAGTGAAAGTGGACATACCAGATTTTGGGGGAGAATGAATCCGAATGACTTCATAGAATGGTTGCAGATCATCAAAAATGTTTTTGAATATAAGTATGTGCTAGAAGATCGAAAAGTGAAGCTTGTTGCTATCAAGCGGAAGAAAAATGCCTTTTTGTGGTGTAAAAACTTGTTGAGGGAGAGAAATAGAGAAAGACAGAGCAACATTACTATTCGGGAGAAGATGAAGAGGGAGTTGCTACGATAGTACCTACTCCCACACTACCGTCAGGATCTTTTCTTGAGATTCCACCATCTACAGTAGGTGAACCTATTAGTGGAAGAGTAGACAACAGAGTTTATGCATCTTAAGTTGAAATGTGATCTAACAGAGTCAGAGGAACACACAATAGCCAAGTACTTAGGAGGCTTGATGTCTGTCATCGATAACGTGGTTCGACCATAGCCTTGCTGGTACTTGAGTGACATTTTAACCTTAGCATTGAAGATGGAGAGGCAAAAGAAGCAGGGCAGACACCTACTTCCATTCAGACAACCTCCCACTATTGGAGACATTAGGAAGACTCCTAATTCAATTGAGATGTATGGCCAAGAAAATGATAGAGCCATCTAAAGTGAGAAGTTTGAGAACAGTAGCACCCCCATTATCTTCCCAACCAAGAAATATTTTGGATGCCATAGTTTTGGAACCATCATTTTCAATTGCTCAACAAAATGAGTGTGTCCTTCCCCGACTAGGGTGCAGTGGAGGAAGTTACCGACGAAGAAGCAGTTGAAGAAAAAGGTGAGTACCAATTTTTATCAAATTAGGGCAAGATGCTTGTGGTTTGACGTGTCCTACAGACTAGGACTACGAGTGAGCAATAGTGGCTTTGCCACAATATAATTTTCACCACCATGAAGGGAAATGTATGAAGTTTCATCATCAATGGATGGAGTAACAAGAACTTGGTGTTTACATAGATGGTGGATAAATTGAACCTCGCGACTCAGAGACATTCTCAGCCTTACTCCTTGACATGGTTGAATAAAAAACATAGGGTCATCATTGATAGGAGGTGAGATTGAGTTTTCGATTGAGAATCAATTGCAAGATCAGGTGTGGTGCGATGTGGTGCCCATAGATGTCTGCAACCTTTTGCTTGGGAAATTGTGATAGTTTGACCGCATTAATCCACATGATGGGTTTAGGAACTCCTACTCATTCACTAAGGATGACAAACGCATCACCCTTCTATCGTTCGTGAAGTCCGAGATTACATGTGCTCTTGTTAGCAGAGAAGCACCCTCAGAATCAGTTTTGGTGATGACAGAGGAGAGAGGGCCAGAAGAGCTGATTTCAGACACAGGTCAGTTAGTATAGAAAAAGTTTCAGTACATCCTATTCAATTGCTTATAGCCATGGCCTCCATCGTTTAGGGAGATTCAAGCTTACTTTATTTCATATCAGGTTGAGTTGATTTGGAGTTACTTTGGAAGGATTTAGCAGAATATACATACACGTAGTCCCATTTCAATTCTGTAGTGTACCCCCCATAAGGTTGGACCGATATGAATGTCTGTTCTCAAGTGGGGCCATTCTCGAATAGCTCTAAACTTCTCAAGTTTGGAAGCACCCTTGCTTTGTATATTGAAACTAAGTCGACCTTATGGAGCCGTAAGCGTGCAGTTATTCAAATTAATGAGTCTCTCATTAGATAACTTCTTGAACCTTCCTGATTAGTGATCGCTTTTCTTTTTGGTTTATTCAAACTAATATCTGTTTCTAATTTGTTTGCGTGGCTCGATGACATGTGTGGAAAATGCAATTTGGCCCGCTACTTTTAATTTTTTATATATGAAATTCAAATTGGTTTTTCTTGCATATGACATTTGATTATTAATTGCTAAATTCGTTGCTTTGTTAGAAAGGTTCAAGGCCACAGATGCTGGTCGGTTGCGGGAAGAATACAATAGGTTGGTTGAAGGTTTGGCACAACGAGGAAACCTTCCTAGTACGTGTTGACATTTGATATTCTTTTTCCACCTAAACAATATGATGCAAATTGTTCTCTTTATTGATTGCAGTGACTGATACTTGGCTCGCAAATCCTGCCTTGCCTGATGATATTTTAAGGGAAGCAGTGCCCGGAAATATCCGAAAAGCTGAGCATTTTTTAGCTGTTTTAAGAAGGCTGGTGCAATATTTAAAAGGGCGTTTGCAAGTTGAGAGTGTGGAGACAGAAGTACCTGTTGCTTTTGTTGCTTCAATAAATGGACAAGCTGGAATTGATCAGAAAATGCTAAGATTCTGCTACGATAGGCTGCATTCCCTAATGCTTACTCTTGAAATAACTGACACAGATGAGTTTTTGCACATTCAAACTGTTTGTGATTTCGCAACATTGGTTGGTACATATACCAGGGGGTTTTCTATAATCATTGAACCTTTTGATGAGAGAATGCCCCACATACCAGATCCTGTCTTACAGGTTTTTCTCTCATCCATTCTATGTTGCTCATTATGCAAGATATGCTCAAATTCATGATGAACTGACTATAGGAATGTTATTTTGCTGTGCAGCTTAGCTGTCATGATGCATCACTTGCCATAAAACCTGTATTTGATTGTTTCCAGTCTGTGATAATAACATCTGGGACCTTAAGCCCTATCGATCTATATCCCCGTCTTTTGAATTTTAACCCCGTCATAAGTCGGAGTTTTACAATGTCCTTGACCAGGGATTGTATATGTCCAATGGTTCTAACACGTGGGAGGTATGATTGTAATATGTCATATGCTTTTAATCCGTTTGCATGAAATCATACTTTCTTATGCTTGTACTTTTGCATAGATTTTCATTATTTTAAGTTGATAATAACAGAATCATTGGCTTTTATGCATGGGTTTTCTCTACTTTTGGAGTTTTCTCAGGAACGACTTCATTAATTTTCTGGTGCTGTAGGGCAGGCTTAATGCATTCTTGTTTTTGTCAGTGATCAGTTGCCTGTGAGTACGAAGTTTGACATGCGCAGTGATCCTGGTGTTGTGAGGAACTATGGACGGCTCCTATTGGAAATGGTTGCTGCTGTCCCAGATGGCATTGTTTGCTTCTTTGTTAGTTACTCCTATATGGATGGCATTGTAAACAGTTGGAATGAGATGGGCATCTTACAGGTAACAATTTTATATTTTAGCTGTACTAGTGCTGATTATGATTATGCCAAAGTGCTATGGAACAATGACTGTGAATGGAAAGAAGGTAGACAATCTTATGCTAAAGTGCTATTGAAGAGGGACTGTGAATGGAAATAAAATAGGCAATTGACTTCAGAATGGAATTAAATTTCTTTCCCATTCCACTCCGCATACATTTTTCTCATATGTGGGTGGGGAAAAACTATAGAAAATGACAACTCTTATGAAAACTAAAACTAACTCCAAATATACTTGAAGACAACTAGCACTACAACCCCATGCCATATGCCTTAAAATAACTAGGAAATTCTTCAAAGAGCATAGAGAGGAACAAAATTAACATTAGAAGCCATGACATGTTTAAGAATTTGAAAGGTCGAAAATATGCTAAATGCAAATAAATAGTAGAGAAGATAAAAAAATAAAGAATAGGAAACACTTGCTCACCTCATCTTCAGTGGAACAATATCAGTCATTTATTTTAGAAGTTATTGGATGTTAAATTAATGTTTGGAGCAAAAAATGTAAGTTACAATTGAATTTAAAAGAAAAATTAAATAAAAGCTGGTGCTGTACCATCATCTCACCAGTCTAAATGCATTTATTACTTCGTCATGGTGGGGCCAAGATAGCCTTTAGTTAATCTAAGTATATTGGATATCTTGGTTAACACAACTAGTAAATTTAAGAGGGATGTCAGTTAATTCAAAAGTGATGTCAACATTGAGTTTGGACTTTCTGTGAGTACAAGCCCAATTGTTAATTACCTTTTCTGTGTATATGAGATGGAAATTCTAATTAAGGAGGTCACTTAAAGTTCAAGTTTCTAATGAATCGAGCCAATCTAAACAAGTGCATGCTTGAGCTTTTAGCTCATTTGTGAAAAATTATTAAAGAGGAAATATGCGTTTGAAGAATGACAAAGCATAAGGCATACACTTATTATAAGATACCAAAAGATTTGAGAGGATACTATGCAAATCGATTTGTGCTAATTTGCATAGCAGGCTAGTTAGTGAGTATGGAGGATATATTAAATTTAAAGTTAAGATATGTAACAGAATTTTAAAAAAATGTTAAAAATGAAGAATTCAATAAAAAGTGGAGATGTTTTGAGAGATAATTTATGTGAGTTTTGAAACGATAAATTTTTTTAAATGAGTACAGTAATTTGAATTGTTATGTATTCTTATTATTGTTAATGGAGTATTGCTCGTTGTGGATGTTTCTTCCAGAACTATAGAGTTCAATGTCTCTTGAATGGGTAACAAATTCTATTTTAATGAATCGTGAGTCGGTAAACATGAAAAAATCATTAAAATAGAAGGGAGATATAATGTAAATAAGACGCAAGATCGTTCAAGGTCATGAAAATTCAGTCATTGGATGACTAAATTCTAAATATAAGTTGAAAAACTACTTCTTGGAGGAAAAATTGCTTAATTTCATTATTCACATTTAGGGTACAAATAACCTTCCTGATTTTCACACTTCCCCTCAAACTGGGTCATTATGTTGTAAAGGCCTAGTTTGGTATTCAACTCAGTGAAGTTGTCTAGAGATAGAGCTTTATTTAAGACATCGACAACTTGAAGATAACTTGGAATGTAGATCAAGTGAATAATGCCACCATTGACCATTTCATAGATAAAATGTCTATCAACCTTAATGTGTTTGACCCTGTCATGCTGCACAGATTCTTTGCAATATCAATGGCGGCTTGGTTGTCACGGAACATTGTGGTGGGATTGACCATGGAGTATCTTAACTCATTTAGTAACATTTGGATGCACACTCGTTCACAAATTTCCAAAGCAAGTGTCCAGTACTCCGATTATGCACTATTTCTAGAGAGCACTATCTGCTTCTGGCTACTCCATGTGATAATATTTCCCCATACATAGAAACAATACCTAGATGCAGATCTTTTATCGGCGAGTCCTCATGCCCAACTAGTATCAGTGTAAACCTTTACCTTCTTGTTGTCTGATTTTTTGAACAAAAACCCTCTATTAGGGGTTTTTATTTGAAATTTTGATATATTGTAAACTATCACCAAATATTCTTCAGTTGGACTATTCATATATTGACTCCCAATGCTGGCAGAATAAACAATATCAGGTCTAGTGTGTGACATGTAAATAAGCTATCTCACCAATCTTTAGTATCCACTTTTTTTCATATTTCAATACTTTTTTTTATATTATCTATTGCTCTCTTGTTATACATATATATACCGAAGAATACACCCATAAGATTGTTAGGCAATTTCTTGCATGATGTTGATTATATATGATTTAGTTGCGCTCAAATCCATATGACAAACATATACTTTTATCAACAAAATTTTATAGCTCTAGAGTGCCATCACAAAATTAGATCCACCATTCAACTATATTTGTATGAAATAATACAATTTAAACTTAGAGATTTTAAAAATGGATGGTCAATTGCTTATTTAATTAAAGATATTAAATATTAAATTTTATCCGGAGAATGTTTTGCAATAGTAGCTTTAGCTCGTTGTAGGAAAAAAAAAATTTCTCTCTCAACAGTTGCCCTCTCTTTTGGTCAATAATAAACCTATCCATGCAATAGTGCAGTCCCAACTTGATCTCATGATTGGTAAAGTTGTTCTCATCTTGCTAGACTGTAGAGTTAAGGAAATATCTAGCAACATGAAAATGACAATAAAGTTGAAGTTTTCACTTCTCATAAGTAATATCTTAATTTTTCATATGGTTAGCCTCCTATCTTCTTAGGTTGCGAGCTATTACCTCCTTAGTCTCATGCATTGCATCATAAATAAAAGTCATAGTTGACCTTTTTCTTCGTCAAGTATCCTCAAAACATAAACCAATGGCCTTGTGTTTCCTATTGCATATGTAATGCTAGAACAAAATTTTCATTTAAAATAAATTTTTTTACTTCTTTTTTCATATGTTCTTTTTACCTATGCTTCACTAAGCTATTGAGTGAAAGTAAAAGTTGCATCTAATGATTACTTCTAAGGAGTATGGGTTATTTCTTGGAAAACTTCATCAGCAAAGCAATATCCATGGATGATTGTAAATATATATTTTTTTATTTTTTTTGCTTTTGTATAGGCACTTTTATGCTTTGAAAAGTCATCAAATTTCTCTAAATCCAAGTTTATGGAGTTTTCAACATAAGGTGTTCAGTATAAATATTTTATCTTCTCCGTCAACTTATCTTAACCTATCTTAACCGTTCTAACAACACTAGCATTATTTGTCATAACCTGAACACTAAATGCTCTCAAATCTTTTTTATCACTCTATTAAGCAATCCAAAATTAAAATCTACACCCTTCATTTAATCAGATGCTTCACCATGACTTCCATCCTCCACATTTAACATATACTGATACATTGAATCTCTTTCACCCTTTATTAGATATTGGTGACACGGTAAAATTTAAGTGTAAAACCCTTTAACTAGAATGAAGCCAAATTCTTAAAAATTGAGGCGCCTTTTGGTGTAACGGTAGAATTTCAATAGAAACTCCAAAGTAATGCGTGGTCTCTTGAATCATGGATGGGACAAAGTGCTCTATGGTGAGAGCTACCTCTTGAATCTGTAAGAGTCACCTCTAGAGTTCTATTTTCCTGGTGGATGATTCTTGGTATGAAAACTGATGAGGAAGTCAGTTATTTAAGTCGGGGAGATTGTGAAACCCCTTAAGTAGAATGAAGTCAAACTCTTAAAAATTGAGGCGTCTTTTGGTGCAACTGTGGCATTTCAATGGAAATTCCAAAGTCAAGCGTGCTCTTCATTGAGTATTCCTAAGATGAGTGACTGGGAAGCTACACCAATTAGGCAAAACTATGAGGCCGTCTGGCCAAAGCTGACAATATCTTGATGGATTAGAGTTTGGGCTGTCACCAAGAGTGCCTTACGTGCAGGAGAGCCTTACGTGAACGACTTTGCAAGCATTCGAGCCGAAGAGTAAGAACTGAGCCATGTTTAATGTGAGTTGGGGTTTGTTTGAATAAAATTTTTTTACATATTAAATGAAATTTATAATTAAGTGTCAACATGTGTTTATATGCGAATGAAAAATGGAAATCAAAGATAGTAGAATAACCATTTGGAAGAGAAAAAAAGGAAAGTTTGACATTAATAAAATAAATGCTTAATTAAAAATTTATTTATAGTCAATTAAGTTATAAATTATTAAGTATTAAAATAAATCTTATTACTAATTAATTTCAGAAATCAAGGTGGAAGGATATTCGGTTTGGATGAAAAGAGTTAGCGACAATAAACAGTTAGTGTTTTACTTCCAAAAATATTTTATTTAAATTAGTGTTATTTAATAGTAGTATTAATTGTAATATTTAATATCAGGATTGATTTTTGAAGAACGTGTGAATTGAAAAAATTGAAAGGATCAGGATCTTTAAATATTAAAAGATAAGGAAGTTTTCGAGGAAAATGAGGAAAATAAGTAAAATTCAGGTGAATACTTATATTTTTAAATTTCAGTAATTTTTTTTTTCTAAATGTAGGCTTGATTTCATTTATGCTCTGTTCCAGTAAAATTTTGATTATAATAAATTCTTCATATCATATAGAAAAATATGCATGAAAAATAGTCACATAATAAATCTCTTATAAAATTAGTAGATTTTGAATGACATTTTAATTATAGTAGATGCACACATAAATTATTGAATGACTTTCAGATTCTAGTAAAGATACATATATTAGTTCCTGATTCTAGTAGATGAGCATTTATCAATTATTAGATGAATATAAAGTATCACATAAGAAAACAATCCATCATATGGAAAAAAAATAGTATATATATGAATGCTTGTATGTGCATGTTAAGAGGAATTCACCCCTTTATGGTACGGAGAGGGGACTCCAATGTACCCGCACAGTTGGTTATTTTCTTACAATCTCAAACAATTATGAAACTTAGGTCACTGACTCTTGTGCTAACGAGAGAGTATTGTTAGGGATGAGTACACACTCTACCACTTCAAACAATTGTGCAATTTAGATCACTAAAAACTTTGTGGACAGGAGAGTATCTGTCCAAGGGTATCTCAGTAAAAGAAAGTTAAAATTAATATATATATATATATANTATATATATATATATATATATATATATATATATATATATATATATATATTGGGGAAAGAGCATCAGAGGCTCCCTACGTGTTAAAATTATGAAACTGGTATAAAAGTTGAAGGGGAAGAGGATCCCCGACAACCAAAAACTGCTTTTAACACACCCCTAGGCGTTCCTACTCTCATATTACTACTCACGTGAAATGAAAATTCCAAACTTACAAGTATACCCAAGCCAAAAAAAAAAAAACTTAAAATTAGTATACCTGTGCCCGTGTAGTAGAAATAACAGGAAAAGAAACAAAAGAGAATCCAAGAAAAAAAAAGAGGCAGCAGGAAACTCCTAATCTACTGGAAACACTTCAGTAAACGGCAGTGCAAACTGGGATGTCGATCGACTGAGCAGAGCAGCCAAACAACACATGACCAACGTAAATCAAGAGATCAGGAGAGCTAGAGACACAAAATCAGAGAGGGGTGCAGTCCGAAACCTGCCAGCAAAATAAAGAAACCACAAGAGGGAAGGTGCAAAACCAAACCATAGTAAAGATATGAGAGCACCCAGCCGTAGGGCCGAGCAACAAGTAATTTATAAAATCTAACATAAGGCAAATCCAGGTTATCCCTAGTAAGGAGACGTCTGAGGGGAGCAGGGGGAGATAAACTTACAGAGCATCCTCTGCTTGCCTAGCTAACCAATGGGCAGGGGAGTTGCCCTCTCTATGGATGAAACTCCAACTCACTTTCATACGTCTTTCAGAAATAAAAGCAGAACTACGTTTAAGAATGCATATAATTTCCCAGAGAGGAGGAGAGCACAGTATATCATAGAATATTTTCGAATCAGTTTCCACCTCAATCGTATGAAAATTGAAAGCAATTGCCACCGTTAATGCAAGAAACCCCCCCCAGCTTTTTGTGGCTAAGGGGTTGTCAGTAGCAATAGGAGAAGTAAAATAGCACATACACTTACCCTCAGAATTTCTAAAAATGCCCCCAACCGCAATAGATAAATGGTTCCATCTGCGATCCACATTCTCCTTAACCCATCAGGAAGGAGGAGCCCACCTGATTAAACGGGAGGGGGAGGGGG